>PVKN010000119.1:0-106943 GCA_004027915.1 Capromys pilorides | reverse complement strand
TGGCTCCTTGTCCTCAGGGCATGTCAAAGCCCTGCAAGGGAGAGCTGTAGCCCAGGGCTGAGAAGGTTGCTGGATAGTGTGGGGGAGCTGGGTGACACCCTTGGGTGGCTACTCACCAGGAACACCAGGCAGTGCAGGAAGAGTGTGTAGAAGAAGCTGATTGTGCGTGCCATCTTGTTGGAGAGAACCAGGCGGCCCTGGGAGCAAACAAGGGTGGGTGGGGCAGGGTCTGGTCTAAGAGGGGTGAGGGAAGGGAGGGGGCTGACACATTGCTAGGACAGGCAGGGCAGTTGGACCATAGGATGGAGGAGGAAGGGCACCCCTACAGCCCTATCCCAACACTTGCTGGGAATGAATGGACCAGAGCTCTTGGGAGGGGACCTTAGTCAGGTCACTCTTGGCGGGGCATGGAAAGGCACTGAGTGGTCCCTGGGGCTTCTCTGGAAGGGGCTGAAGGGCAGGTGACCAGGTCTCAGAGTCAGAAGCTCCAGTCTATCCTGGGTGAGCATGGGGCAGGGACTCACCATGCTGAGTGTGGCCTTGTCCCACGGGCTGAGGCTCAGGTACTTCCTCTGTCGCTCCTGTGGGGATAGGGACAATGAAGAAAGGACCCCACAGGGCCCCATGAAGAGAAGGGCACTGCCCATGCCCAGGCTGCTCTTCCCACAGAGGCTGGGGCTCAGTGCCAACCACTCACACTCAAGAGCTCCCCACCCAATGTGTTGCCTGTCTCATCTGTGGGGAAGTTCACTACTAGTCACCTGCCGCTGGGTGCCGGGACCCCTGTGCTTGTCTGCTGGTCCCCTCAGCACACCCTGGGTCCATCTGTTCCCTGCTGTGCCCTCACTTCCACAGATGATGGTATTCCTGGGCAGACCCAGGGCTCCTATGGCACTGTGCATCTTTAGAATGCCATCTGTCTACTCTGTCCATCTGCCCCCCATAGGTGAACTGGAAGTGAACAGGTGGGGTGCCTGGCTCTTTAGAGTCCAGACAGCCTGTGTCCATCCCCCGCTGGGCTCACAAACCCGCTTGCTGAAGGAGGAGAAGGGGTCCAGGCGCTCCTCATACTGGGATGAGTACCGCAGCTCTGTGTCATCACTGCTGCCTCCCTGCGCAGGGGGATGAGGAGAGAGGAGACTCAGTTGCCTGAGGCACGATGGGAAGGCAGGAAATAGAATCACACAGTTTCCTCATTGGCCACACAAAGGTGGGGCAGGGGGCCAGAGTTCTTCCCCCACAGTCAAGGCCACCTCACCTCTGGGCCCATCCAGGGAACTAAGGCACAGATGGGCTGGAAGGAACAAGACAGCTGAGCTGGGACCTGATTTGGTTTTTGTTTTTGAGTTGGGATCTCACTATGTTGCCCAGACTGACCTGGAACTCCTGGACACAAATGATACTGCTGCCTCAGCTTCCTATGTAGCTGGGGACAGCCAGTCCCCCCTGGCTGGCTCCTTGTCCTCAGGGCAGGTCAAAGCCCTGGGAGAGACCTTCACCCAAGTTAACAAGTACAGCCAGGATGGTGGCACATGCCTGTGATCCTGGCAGTTGGGAGACTGAGGCAGGTGGACTTCCACAAGTCTGAGGCCAGCCTGGCTACACAGTAAGACTCTATCTCAAAAAACTAATAAAACAAAAAAAGCTAATATGAGCAGCACTAGTTTGCATAGTCCGGGCGCCCTCTGGTGGCCGACAGTATTCGGTGGCACTCAGGACTGGACTGTAGTCCCTGGCTGTCCAGTCAGGAGCATCTTAGCTCCTTCTTTACTACCCACGCAGTCTCCCCTCAGTCACAGAATGGTTTCCATATATATGCTGGTCCTCCCTTGGAAGGCTGGTGGCTGAGAAGCCAGGGGCAGTGTGGGGACGGGGCCCCAGATCCTGGGGTGTACTACTGGATCACCCCCACTTCACAGGGCAGCTGCTCAGGCATGCCACCTCTTGGCTGACTCTGGTGAACAGATCCCTATGGGGCTCCACTCTGCAGAGTGGAGGCGGGGATGGGGGTCCCTAGGCTCAGTGCTGGCCTCTGACCCTGTGGTTTCTGGGGTGCTGCCAGCCCCTCCCACCTGTATCCCAGTGGGGAACAAGGGTGGGCGCTCACCCGGCCGGGGTAGCTCTGCAGGAACTTGATCTTCTCAAAGAGCTTGATGTTGTCTGCTCGCAGGCTGTCCAGCTCGCCCTGCAGGGCCTGGATGGTGTGCTGGGCCAGGCGGCTCTCCTGTGGGCCAGCGGGCAGGTGCATGGGCAGTGGGCAGGGCTGGGTACTGTCAGCCCCTCCCAGGGCCTAGCCCGAGCTTAAGGCTGCCAGATTCTGGAAAGTGTCCCTTGCCCTCCCAGGATTGTGCCCCAGGCAGCCCTCCCATGGGGTTTCAGCATTGTTTTATTTTGGTATTATCAGCCTGCTAACAATTATTATTTTGTACATATTAGGCAAATGTTGGAATGATCCAGCTCCCCTAAAAATTATTGAGATACCATTCACACAACACAAATGTCACCATCCTTAAGTATGCAGTTCAGTTATCTTTAGTATGGTCACAATATTTTTTTCTTTCTAGTACTGGGGATTGAATCCAAAGTTTTGTGCATGCCAGACAAGTACTCTACTATTGAGCTATACCCCTATTTTTAATCAATTACTTTTTATGGTATTGGGATTGAACCCAGGGTCTTCACAATGAGCTATAGGCCTAGTACTCCCTCCCACCTTTTAAATTTCAAAACAGGGTCTCTCTCAGTTGGTGACTTGCTCAGGCTGGGTTTGAACTTGTCATCCTCCTGCCTCAGCCTACTGGGATTATATGGGTGTGCTACCAAGTCTGGGTGGTGTTCTCATTTTTATTTTTATTATTTTTTTTTTTTATGGCCAGGTCAGCCTGCCCTGGAGATGGGGCTGGTGCAGCATGTGGTGCTGGGGATTGAACCACAGTCCCTGCAGTTGCCTAAGCTTGCCTAAGCAAGCGCTTTAGACTGCTGAACCATGTCGCTGGCCCTGGCTGTTGTGTTCAGTCATGCCCACTATTAATTCCAAGGCATCACCTGGTAAGAAGCCCCAAACCTGTCAGTATTTGCTCCTCTCCCTCTCCTGGCAGCCATGCTTTTGCCTGTTCAGGACATTTTGTATGAATAGAATCAGACACTATCTGCTTTTAGGGTTTACCAGTGTAGAGGGAGGGGAAACAAAGGGATCTCACTTTCCATTCATTCAGATGTTTGAAGGAAAGTTTCCTTAACACTATTCAAAATTCAAGTAATATAAAAAAAAGTACATGTAGTATAGCAGTTCCTTGAAGAATTAAACAGAATTACCATATGATCTGCCAATTACATTTCTGGGAATACATCCAAAAGAACAGAAAAGCAGAGTCTTGAAGGAATATTTGTATACCTGTGTTCACAGCAGCATTATTCAGAATCACTTAAACCTGGAAGCTACCCAGGGCCTGATATGTGAATGGATAAACAAAATGTGGTGAGTAGCTGGGCATGGTTGTGGGCAGCACTCTGGGAGGCTGAGGCAGGAAGATCACAAGTCAGAGCCCAGTCTGGGAAACTCTGCAGTTTAGCAAGACCCTGCTTTAAAACATAGAGCTGGGACTGTAGCTTAGTGGGAAGGCCCTGGATTCAATCCCCAGTACTGAAAAAAATAGTGCTGTTCACCTAGAATGGATTGTTATTCAGCCTCTGAAAGGGAAGACCTCTGTCAGAGGTCACCATTGCAAGTTGGATGAGCCAGAGGACAGGGTGCCAGTGAGCCAAGCCTGTCTCCACAGGACACAGCCTGTACGGCTCTCTCATCTGTGTTTCCAGCAGTTAGGTGCACAGACAGGAAGTAGAACAGTGGTTGCTGTGGGCTGGGGAGAAAGGACAAGGGTCCCTGTTCATGGGAGTGTCCTGAGGTGAAGACTGAGGGTTGAGGGGTGGCGCTGGATGGACAATGTGCATGGACCATCCCCGTATCCAAAGGTGGCCAGGACAGCACATTTTGGCTGCTGTTAATCTGTTTTACCAGTGTAAAACAGGCCTCCTGCAGGAAGCCTTCCCTGACTGCACAGAGTAATTCTAACTTTATTGTTGTTTGGGGGCTGTGATAGTTTTATCCTCCCAGCCTATGTCTTTCCCTTCTGTGGCTTTGGGTCTGAGCATATAGTGGACAGGGGGACAGAGGGACAGAGGGACAGGAGGACATCACTCACAGCCTCCAGCTCCTGGTTCCGGGCCCGGAAGCGCTCCCGCTGGCTAGAGATGATAGAGAGCAGGGAATCGACCTGGCCCTCAGGGAGAGAGCCACTGGCTGGTGTCACTGGTCCTAAGAGGTATCAAAGAGTAGCTTGAGGATAGGGAGGAGATAGCCCAGCAGGGAGCACTGGGCAAGGTGGCCCAGGATTGAGGGATTCTGGGCCCAGACTGTGGGAAAGACACTTTCTACCTGGGGCTGAGCAGGTTGGGGAAATGGAAGGGACAATCAGGGGTGCAGGGGCTGAGAGCCGGGAATGAGGCCAGGGAACCCCAGAGTTCCCCTCCCCCTTGCTCTGTGCTTGGACACAAGGCCCCTGAACCCACCATCCTGGGCCCAGTCCTCTGTGAAACAAAGGGGCCCTGAGGGACCTGGGGAGGCTCCCCCTCATGCCCTGACCCAGTGGCCTCTGGTTCCAGCCTCAGTACCCAGAGCTACCTCCCCTCCAGTGCCACACAGCTCTGGTTGTTTCAGCCCCAAGGCCACTGACAGAGTTAGGTGTGGGTGGGTGGCCTGCTGCACTGTACAGCTGCCCTGAACTGCGGGGTGGGGCCCTGTCCTTCAAGGGAGGGGCATGCTCTCTGGGATTCAGGTGTCCCGACTCTCCACTCCTTGCTCACCATAGAACAGGGCTGTGGCCTCCTTGATGGGCTCTGGGATCTTCTCAGCAGCACCCTACAGGGAGTGAAGAAGGGGTGATGCCACCACACAGTGGGCACTGAGACACCTTCCAGGGTGGGCAGGGAGCAGGTGGTGAGCCTGCCTGTAGGGGGCACTTGCATCAGGGCCACCAAAGCAGAGAAAGCTGGGCCTGTATGATCCCAGGGGTGAGGCCAGCAGCGCCTGTCAGAGGCCTGGGCCTCCTGGGTCTTGGGGCCTTGCCCTTGCAGTCCAGGGTGTGATCCTGGCTGTACCTCTGCCCAAAGCCCCAGGGTAGGGGACAGATCTGTGCCTGCCATTTGGAGGTAGCCTTGGGGTCTGGTGTCCCCAGCTGGGTGAGGGGTGAGCAGGGAAAGTGATGAGTGTGTGGGGCTGCCCGTGGGGTCAGGGAGGGGCTGCTGCCCTTGCTGCCTCGGGAGTGGCAGCTCATCTGGGAGGCTTTAAGGACACTGGGTGGCTGTGGTGGTAGTGGGGGGGACATGGCAGGGCTCACCTCGGCATCAGGCCGCTGGATGGACTGGATGGTGCTGAGGTCTTGCTCCAGCCGGGCGATCAGCTCCCTCTGCTCTGTGGTTGTGGCTAGGGCCTCGGTGACATGGACCTGCAGCTCCGCACAGCGCCCTGTGGCCAGAGGGAGAGGTGGCATCAGAGGAGCCTGGGAAGCCCCTTGGCATGCCCCAGCCTTCCCCCAAGCAGGGGCGCCACTGTTAAAAAGCCTAAAAGGCCACTGTTAGGCCTGTGCAGTGAAAGTCCCCAAGATTTTAGGCAGGGAAAGAAAAAACAGGAGCACCCCGGCTCTGCCAAGACGGGGAGCTGAGGATCCCTTCTTTCCTTGGGCTCCATTTTGTCTTGGTAAGCAGGGCAAGGAACCTCATTTCTTCCAGTGAGCCCCAAGTTTCTTCCGGGGCTGATGCTCTGAGATAATTACCAGGCGTATCTGGGGTTAGGAGGGAATGAGGAAGGGGAAACAGCAGTTGGGGTGTAGGGGGAGAGGATCCCCACCTGCAAAAGGCCCTAGATGCAAAAGAGGAAAGGATAGCCCCTGGTATCCCCTGATGCACAGCTCTGTCCCTCTCCCATCTCAGAGCCAGGGGCTGTCTTAGCAACCAGGCGATCCAGACTGGACTTTCTGGTCCTGCACAGGGTGGGCACGGTGGGATGCTAGTTAAGGCTGGGCCCTTGGTACCTCCAGTGGCCACAGGCACTCAGCTGTCTGGCAGCCATGGGGCCCAAGATTGGGTCTGGATCCATTCCACTGGCTGTGACTCTGGGCAGCGAGGCCACCTCTAATTTTCCTTTGTAAATTGGTGACAACCACCTTTGACTAGGGCAAGCTGTCATGTCCACCAGGGGGCACCGTGGCCTAAGAAATGCCCAAAAGCTCCAGGCTGTGAGAGCTGCCAGGAACTGGCCAAGGTCCCTGTTCCCGCCTGGACAGTGTGCAGACCTGCTCTCAGATGACAGACTGCCTGACCTGGGGACAGCTCGGCTTCACCCCACTGCCCCATCTTCTGGTGGACACTCTACGCCAAGCACTTCCCTCCCACATCTCCTAACAGAATCCGTGGGAAGAGATGGTCCCTGTGTTACCCATGAATAGCTGGGATGTTCCCATGTGGGGCTGGACCCAAGGGCATCTCCTGCCCCCAGCCTTTACACACAGACTCTTACTTCCTAGGCCCCACGTGGGTATAGGGTCGGATTGGGCCATGGAGGGAGAGCTGTTGAAGGCAGGGTTGGGTCTGGTGACTTGTAGAGCTTTAGTAGCTCCTGATGGGAACAGAGCACAATGCATGACCTTCTGGCCTGGCCATCTTGCTGTCCTGGGCATGCTCAGGAGGGCAGGTGAACAGAAGTCATGGTAAGATGTGGGGACAGAGGACAAGCAGAAAGCTAGCTGGACACTGAGTAATGGTAACAGTGAAGGGCCTGGGCCAAGGGAGGGGGCTGGGCAGCTCCTGGCACTGGCTGTCTGCCAGAGCAGGTGAAAGCAGGGTGATCTGGTAGGTGGTAGCAGACCCCTGGATGAGACATTGGTGAAGAGGACAGAGGGACAGGGTTTGGGGAGCCTATGGAGGATGACTGCCGTCCCCGCAGAGGGAACGCCATTGCCTGTGGTCAGCCTGCCCCTTCTAGCTGCCAACCTGTGGCCACCCAGTGAGCCCACAGGACTGCTGGGAGACAGTGGCACAGCCCCTGCCCGTGCACATGGGTGACACTGGGCGCATGTGCAAAGGCAGGAGCACAGCCCCTCAGTCCTAGGCAGCCCTGCCCATCTCAGTGATGACCTGTATATCCTACGGCACCCAACACTCCCAGACCTAGGACACAGCTCAGGAGATCCCCCTGCAGGGCTGAGTGTCGGGAGAGCCATCTCTGAAGAAGAAGGTGTTCTGCAGCATGCCAAGGGCTGGCTGGTGTACGCGTGCAGCAGAAATGGAAGTGGTTAGCTGTGTATGGTGGTGCACACTGTAATCCTAGCACTCTGGGAGACTGAGGCAAGAGGGGCACAAGTTTTAGCTTGGCTTGGGCAACTTAGTGATTTATGGAGACTGTCTCAAAATTAAAAAATGAGAAAGGGCTGGGATGTAGCTCAATGTGAAGGCTCTGGGTTCAATCCTGCAGATAGGAGCCTGCACACTGTCCAGAGCCCAGGGAATCAGGCCATGCTAGGGATTCATTACCCTGCATTGGGCAGGGCCTCAGCTATAGACCTTGTTGTGGAAGACATGGTCCTTCCCTGCCTCCCCTGCAGCAGGATGGGACATGTGGACCAGGCTGTGGTCGCGTCTCTAGGGTGCTGTGTGGCATCAAAAGAGCTGCACACTTCCAGAACTGGGCTGAATTCTGGGCCTGACCTTTAGGAAGTTCATGAGCTCATGGGTAGCCCACGGATTTGTGGTACACAGCCGAGGCAGGTCAGTGGTGACAGTCAGAGGGACCCTATCGTTGTTCAGAAGCCGGGAATGGAGGTACAAAGTGACAAGAGGGGGCAGCAGCTGGGTTGGTTTCTGGATACATGAAGTATCAGTGGACAGTGTAAGGGGACATATGGTGAGGACATGGACTTGGGGCCTGAAGCTGGAGTTGGAGGCTGGAGAGAACCAGGCCCAGGGGTGGCTACAGTTCCAGCTTCAGACAAGAAATCCAAAGTGTCATAGTGCTAGTGGCCAGAAGCTCAGAATGAGGTGGCAGGAAGCAGTGGGAGAATCAGGAGTTGACATGGTCAGACCCTGAGGGAAACAGGGGACTTGGGTGAGGGATGCCAGAGTGGCCCAGGGGGTGCAGCAGCAGAGCTGGAGGGTGGGTGTCCCTTCTGACAGGCCTGCCAGTGATGGCACTAAGCAGTGGTTGGAACCTGGCGATGGTAGGGGAACTATGAAGAACCAAGGTCTTCTGCAGTGCTGGGCAATTAAACAGGGTGCTTTACCTGTGGCTGAGTTATACTGAGTGACATCCCCTGCACTCCCTTTATTTACTGTGTGAGACAGGATTTATTATTGCCCAAGCTGGGATTAAACTTACAATTCTGCCCCAGCCTCTCAGAGTGCTAGGACTCTTGGTGTGCTCCACTATGTAGGGTCTTGAGCATCACGAAGTGTGGGGGTAGATAGGGACAGCTTGCTACTAGGGAGAGGGACTCAGGGCTTCCCCTGCCTCTGACAGGCAAAGGAACCCCCTTCCACTGTGGAGGTTTATGGGGCCACATCCTTCTGGAAGACTGAAAGGCTTTCTAGAGGGTACATTTCATGGAGGGGGAAAACATCAGAGCAACATCAAGCTCAAGGCCTACAGCAGCTGGAACCCACCATTTCAAATCCAGGCATAAGGGTGACAGTTGCTGAGAGTGAGGTGGCAAGGCCTGGGGTGCTGTGCCCATGGCTTCTCTGGAGGGGGGACCCTGTTACATTAGATCAGTCCTGCAGGCTGGGTGAGGTGGTGGACCTGCCACCCCACCCCCACAGTGACTAGAGATTGCCTACAAGGTCTGTGCCACCCCTCTCCTTGGGGGGCTTGAGCACCCTCTTTGCAAGGTGTCCCCAGCCAATTTGTCTTCTCCTGTGGCAGTAGCTTTGGCTCCTCCTTCGTTCTACCATACAAGCATGGTTTTCATGCCTGCTGGCCTGGCCATCTGGATGATATCTACAAGTCTATGATGTCCCACTGTGTGTCTCCTGCCCATGTCTCTCTTCACCCTCATCTTCTTGTGTACCTGGCATCTCAACCTTAGTGAGTCTTCACTGAAGCTGGAAGCCCATCCTGTCTGAGTCAGCCTCCTCCCAAGAGACCTGCTGCCTAAGGGTCCTGGACAGGGTAATGCCAGTGGCTTGCACCAAAGCCCAGGAGACATTTGCAGTTCCCTGTCATTTCTTATGTCAAACCTGAGCTAAATCTCACTTTTGGCTGTATCTTCCAAACAGATCTAAAATCTAGCCCCTTTTCACCACAGCCACCACCTCGTCCCTATCACAGCCACCTCAACTCAGAGATGGCAATAGATTCGTGGTGGCCTCCCTTCTACCCACAGTCCAGTCCCAGAACAGCAGGCAGAGAGAGACTTGGAAAAAGTACAGCCAGATGCCCTCAGCTAAGCTCTCCGATGGCTCCACTGTGCAGGGCAAAAGCCAAAGACCTGCAGGGCCCATAGGGTTCTGCCTTCCCCTCATGTCTGAGCCATCAGGGTTCTCTTCCTCTTGCTCATGCTGTAGCCAGTTTGGCTTTGGGACATGCTCACAGCACAGGGCCTTTCCATAACTAGGATGCTCTTTCCTTTGGCATCTATAGGGCCTGTCCCCTCACCTCTGCCAAGACTGCTCCTATGCTAGGTTCTGAGACAGCTGACCCTGACTGATTTGAAGCTTTATGCCTCACCTGCTCCTGTCTTGTCTTATTTTTCTCCCATAACGTGGATCACCTTCCAAGCCACCCCGAGCCTTGCCTATTTACTGCATCTTCTGCCTGTTGCCTCTCCCAGATGGTGAGTTCCTGGTTGGCCATGGGGCACAGGGCATTGGCACATAGTGAAATGGATTCTACCCAGCAGGGTCCTCTATTTCCTCCAGCTGGAATGCACAGGGATTCCCAGGACTTGAGGGTTCTGAGTGGGGGCACAGCTGGCCAGGCACAGGCACCCAGAGCTTGGCAAGGCCAATAAGTCCTTTGGGGACACAACACCTGGAAAGTACTTAATCCACACTTGGCCCCATCTAGGCCACACTTCCAATCTGAGATTGCCACAGCCTAAGGTGCCGCAGTGGCCATGCCAAGGAGTGCACAGCTCCCCAGCTGGGCCCTCACCTCAAGCCTGCCTGTGGCCACTGTGTAGTTGATACACTCCTGGGTGATAGACGACAGAGTCCTAGATGTCACACGGAGGGTACAGCTTCACCCAGCATAGCTGCCCTCCATATCCAAATTTTTTTTGTACTGGGGTTTGAACCCAGGATTTTCACACTAAGGTACCTCTTTAAGCCTTTTTATGATTCTCCTGCCTCAGACTCCCAGGGTGCTAAGATAACCAGTGTGCACCAGCACATTCAGCTGCAGCTTTGTTATCAGCCACACAGTGGAGGCAGTGACAGGACACCTCACCCTCCTTTCCTGCCACACTGTTTCCAGCATACAGTCCTGTGGAGGACTGTGCAACCTGAACTGAATACCCATCGGTTGGTGGCCATGTCAGGCCCTAGCAGCACTGGTTCTCGGGGGAACTCAAGTACCCGGTTTGGAGCAGGACAGATTCCAGAAGAATCTAGGGAGCCCCTGTGCACTGACACAAGGTAGGAAAAAACTCTCACCCATGGGAGCTGTTCTAGCAACCAGAAGACAATGACCAACATATATTGAGATGTTGCTGAGCAGTTTCTAAGTGTGTCCCTCAGTTCTTCCCTCAACCCTATGAGTTTATTTTTCCTTTGCATAGTACTGGAGATTAAACCCTGGGCCTTGTGCACGCTGGGCTACTTTTGCACACTGAGCCACATCATAGTGCTGGCTTGAAATTCTTACAGCTCGTTAGAGACAGAGACTACAGTGTCAGGAAGCCAGACTCATTATTATAGAAGAGATGTCCTGAGTGTCAGCTTTTAAGAGATCACTGGGATTCCAAAGTGGAACCACAGGGATTATATCAGTGCCTCCCTGTATAAGGAATATATATATTTTTAAAATCCTTTTGAGGCAGGGTCTCGCTATGCAGTTCAGGCTGGCCTTGAGCTCACTTTTGTAGACCAGGCTGGTCTCGAACTCGCACTGATCCTCCTGCCTCAGCCTCCAAGTGCTGGAATTACAGGTGTGCGCCACCATGCTCAGCAAGGAATAGTTTTTAAACCTCATTCTCTGTGATTCCTATCACAGCCTCTGAGAGAGGAGCTCTGCTATGACTTGTCTGACATTTTTTGTTTGGTTTGGTTTTTTTGTACTAGGGACTGCATCCAGGGCCTTCACATTGAGCTTTATCCCCAGACCTGTTTGATTAAAACAAAACTATGACAGGATCTCACTATATTGCCCAGGTTGGACTTGAATTTGTGATCCCAGAAGGCTGGGATTATGCCATCATGCTTGGTGTCCACAATTTTACTCGTAGGATACAGGGCCCTTTCTGTTGGCATTTTAAGAGTCTGAGCTACATAGAAAAGGTAGGAATTCAATAATGTCTGGCCAAGGCCAGTGCAGGCTGAATCTCTGTTACAGCAAACTGTTCCACATTGGGTAGTCAGATTGGAATCAACGGCCTGGGTTTCCTACTAATGTTCCAATGGTTTCCAGAGTCATCCAAGCTCCCAGTGTTGCTCAGCAAGCTTCCACGTCTGTCACCTTGGGGAAACCAGTGGCAAGGGGAAATGGGGACCAACAGGCTGCTAAGATGCTAGGACCATGGAGAAGGAGCCCCAGCCCAAGGCAGCCACGGGAAGTCCTGGAGAGCATGGGACAGGATACTTGCAGATAGCTCCTGGGCTCCAGCGTGCTGCAGTCACAAAGCCACCTGCTTATCTGCAACTGGGTCTCTTCAGAGAACCAAAGCTCACAACTTGTGAATTACAGGCTCGATAGTAGTGGGGTAGGCAGAAAGACCCAGGCCCAGACGTTGAGCAACTGGCCTGGAGTAGGGTGCCCTCCAGTGGCAGGCACAGGGGAAACTCTATTGCCGTTCTCCCCTGGCTCTGGTTTCTGGCTAGTTTTTTTCTACTGCAGGGACTGGCATTAGTAGGCAGCACTAGTAATAGCAACAGCGACATCCCACGGCAGCTGTCTGTCTCGAGCCATGAGTCCCCTTGGAGGGAGGATTGAATTAATTTCATTTGGAGAGAACTCACAATTATGTATTACACAAGGGAGCTTCATATTCTAAAATCTCCAAATTAATACACAACCAAGTAACCACCCAAAATAGTTGCATACCATGTGAGTGGTGATTTTCTCACTCAGTACATCACAAGAACCATCCCAAGTCACACATGTATGCAGTAACCTCACAACCAACTCAGCAGGGCTTTGGCGCCTCCTCCCCCAGCACCAGCCAAAAAGAAGCCTCATCCCAAAACCCACAGCCATCGTTCCTCCTTCCTCTTCCCACTCCCTTGCCAACACTAATTGGCACCCTTGGCTTGACTTTGTTCACATCAGCAGATAGGGACAAAGCAAGACACTCCTACTGCAGGAGCAGCTGGGCCACTCCCATCATCTCAGTACTGGAGTCAGCAAGGTGGGCCACCATTCCTCACAACACACCAAAGGACAGGTAATTGCTTCTACATTTACAGAAAAGGAAGCAGATGCCAACGAGGGGAAGTGTACAAGTTCAAGGGCACACGCACGGTCAGGGTAACGACAGCAAGCAGGAAGGCAGGCTCTTAGGGAATGCTTCCGAGGACAGAGACCTGAGGAGGGCAGGCCAGCCAGCACCCACACCCAAGTTTCTGCCAATACCTGCACAGAAGCCACGCGCCAGACAACAAACCAGGTGTGTATGGGGACAGCCATTCTCGAGGCATCCTTGGGACCCAAATGAAAGTGTTTGCTGCTTTTCTCAGGCCAGAGCACTTTAAATAAAAACGACCCACACATTGTTGTGTTTGTATAAAAGATATTTACTTCAATGATCACACCTAGGGTGCTAGTGAATAATAATAATACATGGTGTGAGTTTCAGTGATATTGCTTCTCCATATCATATAGGGACCGTTGTACAGTGCTGAGAACAAACATCGTATGGCTAACCGAAGACAGAAGGGACGACGCTGAAGGCCGACGGGTGTCTCCCCCACCCCCACGCCAGCCAGATCAACTTCGACTCAATGTGGAAAACAAGTAGCAAGAACTAAAATGTTATCAAGATGAGTCACAGCGACAGAGGCTTCTTGAAGCTATTTGTACAAAAATGACGCCTTTTTTTTCCTCTTCTTTTTTTGGTCGATTGGGTCTTTGTGAGGATTGCGGGGGAAAAAATCTGTGATTGTATTAACAAACAAGCTCTAGAAAACATCTAAGACTTAGTGCGTTACAGAAAATATAAAATACTGCTAAAATGTAAGACACCACAAAGCACGGGGAGCTGAGCTTATGAAGGGCTGTCTGCAGAGGTCACCGCTTGGTGATGCGAGTCTTGTGCTGTGTTAGTAGTCTGGACAGGAGTGTGTCGCTACCCGCTCTCACCGCAAGTAGTTATTGCACAAACGCAAAGAGCTAGGTCTCTTACTCCATGGAAAGGGACATGAGGGAAACCATCTTGTCTTGTCTTCTTTCCCACTTTTTTCTTTCTTTTTTTAAATAAAAAGCTATTCTCAAATGCTTTAAGAATTTTGAATGAATTCTAGAGTCTCCAAAATGCACAGCATTTTCTGAAGGATCTTGAAAGGAGGGGACATGAGATACCTATTAAAAGGCAGAAAATGGGGGTGCAGAGGAAGGGAAAGAAAAATGCATAGACTAATTAGAAAAAAAATGCAAACTTTTTGGGGAAATGGGACAATCACCTTGTTGGAGGGCTTTTTTCCAGAGACCGGAATAAAATCGAGACACCCCCCCTCAAAGATTTCTAACAAGGGGACAAGTTATAGCAGAGAGGAAATGCTCTGCCATGTGGGTCTAGCATAGGTGACCCTCTCCGGGCAAAGGCAGCAGTCCAGCCTGCCTTGGGGTGGGCAGGGTCCCAAGGAGGTGGAACTCCTCCCCCATGCTGGGGAACAAGCAACTGAGTGTCTTGATGACTGTGCTTCTAACCACGGTTCTTTCTCCACATCCAGGCTTCCTTTGTGTTTCCTTGAACTGGAGAGAAGGGGGCTCCTGCCCATGATTTTCCAGCCTGAGCCCTCCAGCCCCTGGTGGTGCTAAGAAACACCGGTTACTTCACAGGATGCTTTTGACCAACTGTGTGTGCCAGGCCAAGAACAATAGAAACCAACTAAAATGTGGCAACCCTTGCAGGCCTTGGAAGAAACGCTCTCCTGCTCAGAGGTGATGGTCTTGGTCAGGCCACTGTACCTTCTCTGACCAGGGCTCGCTGAACCTTCATGAACCCAGAAGTCTTAACAGAGGCTCTAGGAGGCTTTGGGGAACTGAACTTGGCTTTCCTGTTTCCTTTGCAGTTCCTCGCGAGCGATCTGCCGCTTGGCACTTCCTGAATGTGGTAGCTTTTTGTTCACCAACTCTCATTTAAACAGTTAAGACCACCAGTTTTTGAGTGGCTACTCAGGAGACAGGTATCTGACTCTGCTGGAGAACCCCTCCTCCTTCTGTCCCCCCCCCCCCACATATCCCCCATGCTCTTAGCTTCTGGGGGTGGTGGTGGGGGAGCAGAGGACAGTAACCACTGGATAGCAAAATGCATTCATAATGACAAAAATACAAAACCACACACTCCTGATAAGTACTCAAATGATTAACCTAATAATAAATAGAAGAGGATAGACATAAATCTTTTTCTTTCTCAAGGAAACACCCTTTCATAATCATCCTCACGCATGCTGTCGGGTCAGTAGCAATCAGTCCGTCTCAACAAGACAAAATTAAGTGCTGGAAGGGATGGCTGTGGTTTCAGACACTTGGGAAGGCTCTCAGCTGCTAAATCACAGGCACCCTCACCCCGCTGCACCCAGGCTAGCAGATCCAGCTAGAGCCCACAGACACTGCATGCTCAGCTCAGCAGGGGCAGCTGGGTCACTGCAGGGGCTGGCAGCCCTGTTTCTGCTTCAGTTCATGAATACATGGACTACAGTGAACACAACTCAGCCGCAACCTGAATCATCCTGGTCTAAAGCTTACTTTGAGTTCATTTGGTGTGCAATGCACTAACTTTCAAAACTGAACATTGTTTCTATTGCACAGCTTTTACACATAATCATCTATTTAAGTGCTTTCTGTTTAAAGCAAACTACAAAAAAAGGGGGGGGATTATAAAACAAAAAACAGCCCCTTGCCACCTCAATGCGTCTTGCTGTATGGTGTACTGTTTTGCTAGTGGAAGTCCCAAATGCTTCCATACACTGTGCTTCTAATTATTTTCCATAGGGAAAGAGCTGTGACATTGGGATTTAAGGCACCTTTCCTTTCTGATCACAGAAAGCTTGATACATAGCATATAGTATATTTTGTGGTAGAAATTAAAGCCCAAACACTACAGAAATTACAGTAATGCAGACCATCTACTCCTTAACACGAGGAAATGAAAATGATCAATTAAACTTAAAGGCATTTAAAAAGTTGAGTAACAGGGAAGAGGAAGTGCACATTTATGCATAGCCTAATGTCCTTCTCTCACTAGTTTTTCTTCAGGATTCTTTGCCTACAATGCTGAACTTTTAAAGTCAGCATTTTGGAGGAGATCAGGCGCTTTGGAAATGTCTCGTTAAAGCTAAATGTCACTTCATCCAAAAATGAAAATTCGAGACGCCACTGATGGCACAGACATGGAATCTTTGGAGGTGTGGTGGCAGAGAAAGGGCAGTGGGTGCAGTGTGGTAAGGGGGGCAGGTCTCAGGAGTCAAGTAGTGGGGAGAAATTAGTTTTCCTTTTACTTCCCTGATTAGGCATGTAGGCTGCCAGGGCTTTTGGGCCCAGGAGGAGTCATGCTATGGTGGTTTGTTGCTCCCTCCTATTCTTCTTGATTGATGTCCTGGGTCTTGGCCCTTAGCTTTCAGCCCATCTCAAAGGATTTATAGGCTGGATCTTTTTGGAATTTCACTTGGAAAACAGGTTTCTCTTTTTTTCTTGGTAGTTTTCATCTATAAAAAAGGCAAAACTAATGGAAATGAAAATGACATTGTCAAGCTGGACCACTCTCTTAGTATGCAAGTGTGCTGGGCAAAGTGTCCCACAGCTGAGACACTGGGAGGTGCAGCTGAGCCATGTTAGAACTTTGGGCCACCACCCAGCCAGCTGGGACAGGAGGCTTGCCTTGGTGGTCACTAGGCTTTTTCAGGGTCAAGGACCCAGTGAAACCACAGTAGGAGCACCACAGGGATTTCCAAGTGTGAGCTTCTCCTGAAAGGTGCCCAGGCATAGCCTCAGCACAGTCCCATTTTCCCACTGCATTGTTCTGGCCACTATAGCAGGTACGCCCACCTCAGAACAGCAGCCTTAAGAACTGGTTGTCTTTGACACTGAATAGAAACTAGAAAATTCTTTATGAAGAAAATAAGACCTGGCAGGCAGTGTGGAGAAAGCCCTAAGTCTTTTCCTATCCTAAGACATTTGATGTCTACTACAAAGTTCAGAGGCCAAAGTCAAGATCCCAGTGCCAGAGGCAAGAGACACAGAGAACTATAGAACTGCTGGGGAAGTAAGATCACGTGGCTATCTTGGGGCGCCTAGGGCAACGGGATGGCTGAGATGGATCTCAACAGCTGTGCAGAAATGTGCAGGACACAAAAGGCAGACCAAAGACAAGGCCCTCTGAGGCCTGAGATCAACCGTGCTACAAAGGAAACAGCTGCAGGAACCTTAGGAACAGGTGAGTGCCAAGAAAAGCCATGTGTCTTGCAGGGCCTAGCTGTCTGGTCGTCATGCTCACAAAAGACACAAAACTCCTGCCCCACAGACTGAGACGTTTATGTCTGCTATGCTTCAAGCTCTTACACATCCCAGCCTACTTGGCCTTGAGAGGTGACATCAAGAGGAGACCACAAGTGAGGTAGAAGGGACAAATGAGGAGTGTGAATGATGGGGGATATCCAGGAAGGTCAGGGGCATCCCAGCAGTGAGAATACTTCTAGCCTAAAGTACTAAAATTAAGAGCCCAGCTCACATGCACCCTTGGCCTCTATGTAACTTCCTCCCCTGTACAGCTGGCTTGCAGAAGGCTGGCCTTCGAACAACTAAGGGCAGATGCTCATTTCTGTAGGCACCTGTCACACTGCATTTAAGGCAAAGGCTCAAGCTGTAGTCAGTGACCAACTCCATTTCAACTTTGTGCGAATCCTAGAAGGACATGCGCAGATACCCTGACTCCTCTACTACTTTCAGGTAGATTTGCTTTTTTTAAAAGCAGAGGAATGGAAGCCATTGCATAGACTGTTCAGAGCTCATTGATCACCCTGGCATGAAAAGATGTGATTTCCAGACATCCACTCCAGCTATAGCTGGGAAGGCACCTACCCCAGGCAGAGCTTGCTGATGACTTTAGTTCCCACGTGAAGGCAGGCCTATGATATGGTCCACAGCTTCTCCTCCAGATCACATATAACCTACTCCCTGCTTGATCTGCTCATGGGTAGCACCATGATCTTGGCCCTAGCTAGGAGGCAGATGGTATAAGTGTAGGCCATTTGGATCTGCAGAGGGAGGACTGGGGGTTAGGAAGTGTCTCTTCTGGTCATTACAAGAGCACAAAATACTAATTTTTAAATTTGCAGTCTGCCTATACTACCAGAGCCACATCAATTTTTTTTTTTTTTTTTTAAATATGGGAATAAATACAGAGGCCAACAGGAAGGAAGTCAGGCAGGGAGGTGTTTGTGCTTCAGAGGCACCAGAAGTTGTCCTGGGGAGGCTGAGAGCTGACATCTTTTGTCTCGATTGCTTTCCCAGAGCAGCATGCTTGGCAGTAGCTCTGTGAGTCATGATCTTGGCATTACTTGGAGATTTCTTCTAAGCCTGAATCCTTCTGGGAGCAAAAGTCACCTAATGTCACAATGTTCCTCAGGCAGGCTGCCTAGAAGAACCAAGTTCATTTAAGTGACTATATAACCCTTTTTAAAGAAGTTTAAGTCTGGTGGACCAAAAATCACACATCCTGACTGATCCAGAAGTTCCAGAGAGGAGGTAACTTGGGAGCTAGGCTGGACTAAAAGTGAGGACACAGGGTCTAGAACAGAACCCACACATCTCAGATACCACAAGGGAACTTTGGGCAGGAAGCAAGGGTTAAGAGGCCAGATTCAAACACTGATCCAGGCTGGGCCTCCACTCAGCCAGATAAGTTATGGTAGAAACCTTGTTATGTTGCCTCCAATTAATAAAAAGAAGCCATTTAAAATGGTATAATGGAACTTGTAATTAAGTGTTAGTGTTTTATATGGAACTGTTTCCCCTGGAGAGAGGTATAAATCAGCTTTTTAAGCTGGCAGAGTACAGAAGAAGAGGAGGAAAAAGAGGAAGAGGAGGAGGAGGAGGAAGAAGAGGAAGATTGGCTGCCTGTGGAGCTGCTGGGTGGATGGCCAGCCAATGGAAGGGAACCACTTGAAGGGGGTGCTATTCAAGGCACTTGAATATTGCTTATCAAGATGAAAGATGAACCCTTAGACTCAAACTGAGGGGCCCAGTGAGGAGCGGGCTGCTCCCCCTCCACAATTTGTGTTGTTTAGTGGCAGATCTTATAAGTACTACAGACAGTACTAGCTTAACACAAAAGATTATAAGTTTGGGATCTCAATAAAAATAAATAATAAAAAATATAAAATAGATCCATTTGCAAGCAAAATCTAACCCACTGATTGTATCGAGCACCCAGATGTAAGTCTGGCAGAAAAGACAGAATGAGGCTGGAAATCAACAATAAACTAGTTCAAAAGTAAAGAAATACAAAACAAAGAATGAATTGCTTGGAAGAGCCAAAGTGGCTGTGGCAGACTGTTACCACTTGGCCAAAAGGATAGACAAATCTAGACTTTCCAACTTCCTCACATTTAACACCTTGCTAAGTAACAGTCATGCCTTTGAAGTTAAAATACTAGCCTAACAGTTAACTCCCTGCTTCTCATTCTAGAAAATTAGGTATTCAGAGGTTCATCATACATGATGACAAAGTTCCCTTGAATTTTTTTGTGGAGACGACACCACAGTACCATCAGTGGCTCTGCCCCTCACTGTCCTAAGGGTCCCTGGCATCAGCTTGCTCTTCTTAGGGCACCTGCAGCCAGCCGGATCTTAATCCGTTTTCCCTTAAAGCACCTCCATCCTGGATTCTCTTTTCACTGAACCAAGATGTCAAGTTCAGAAATGATGCAATTGTCCAAAGACAAACAAAGGGCCTGCCTCCCAGCCTCCTAGAGCCTTCTGAGAACTTCTTATTCATGAAAAGGCATTGTTTTTAGTGTAGTGACTCGTAAGTTTGTGAAAACTTGAACTAAGTGCTGCAGTTGCAGGTTAAAAAGACTGTAAATGAAATACATAATTTCTAAAACATCATGCAAGAAATGTGGTTTCACATCTTACAGTCCTACAAGTTAAGAAATAACAAGCACACTGAGGTGTAATAGCGGGAGCATACCTTTAGAATTAGAACTCCCTCCCACCCCCCAAATCAAAAAGTATATTAATTAAACTTAAGAAATAATGAATGCACCATTAAAATGTCATCCAAAGATGTTGACCTAAGACAAAGGTTTCAATGATACACAATACGGTCAAAAAGTCTTCAATCAGTAATATACAGTATGACAACTACATCTTGTAAATTATACCCAATACTGCCGGCAGTCTATCCCTCTAAAGAATATTTGCCCCTTTCATCCCTTCCTAACAATCAGATAATAAAATACAGCACCTATAAATAAGCAAAAAAAAATATATATATACCGAAATCATCTATTGTTAGTTTAAAGATATGGCAATAAAGGAGTCTAAATTAGCAAACTTGTAGAAGCCATAACTGATAAAACAGCTTATTGAAAAAGGTGGCAGTAATGCACTCTATGTGTGCACAGGTACTTAAGAAAATACACAGACGTATAAAATTGCACACACGCACGCGCACACACACTCTCATTCACCTCTATTCTCACGCATATACACATAGACAACAGGAGGAATCAGAGACAAGTTAGACTTCTGATTGGTACGTAGACTGCCCTAAACTGTGCATAAAAGAATTTCCCAAGAAGTGAAATGAATGAAGGGCCAATGGTCTAGTCTAGAAGTGAAGAGCGGTCAATGTTTTGGTGAGTTTGGGCCACCTCCGTAGGGTGGGAGCAGGGCCCAGAATGCCACATCCTCTCTTCTGCAGGGAAGGAAGCTTCCCACAAGTTCGACAGGGTCATCAGTGCTTATGGTGGGAAGAAAGGGAAGAGGGAGTGCGCCTGTGCACCAGCCCTGCCCAGGCCCAGGGAGCATCTTCCTGGGGGGCTCAGTCCATCAGATGCCCAGGAAGAGTGGTGAGGTGAGGTGCCTTCTGTGCCAAGGAAAGATAGGGTGGGGCTGCTGTGCCCCAGGACTGCCTGCTGCAATCTTGTTGGCCTGCTCTTTCCTGTTTTTTAATGCTTGCACATGCGTGAATGCACGAACACAGACGGAGACACCATAAATTAAACAAAATGAACAGGTACATGCTACAGTTCTAACTTGTCTCCTAAACCTCCGAGATATGAGGTCTGATCAGCGTGCTCTGCGGTTAGAGGTTAAAAAGCAGATTATAAAATACCTAGATTCGGATCTTTTCTTTTTGTCCTGATTTGGCCTAGAATGGAGTGTATTAAACAAACCCTGGGCAACAAAAGCCACGGGTCAGTTAAAGCTATGGATCAATGTGCACTACATGTCAGGATTCTATTCACATACAAGAAAACACTACATCAGCAACCACAAAAATCAGATAAGTTTCCTGATGTGACTTTTCTTTCTGTTAAAAAATATGGAGTAAATGCGTTTTTATTTTAATTCAAAGTTTCAAACAAGAAGATTCTTTTCTTGAAAATATTTAGGAATCCAAACTAGTGTGTTTAGAGTCAGTTTGACTGTGCAATCTCTTAGTGGCAACTGAACAGCTACAAAAACTTTCTTTTTTAATTTTTTTTCTGAAAAATCCCCCCTCCCCCCTTTTCCTGGTTTAAGAAGATAATAGTGTATTATCGCTCTGAAGCCATTAGATGGCAGATAAAAAGCCCCCTTTTAATATGTGGGTTGATTTTTTTTTTTTAAAGCCCACACGAAAGAGGAGGGCACAAGGCAAAAGCTGTAAAGAGTTATTCCAGAACCTGTGGAAATCACTTAGGGCAATTAAAAAAACAAAAACAAAAACAAAAAAACACTTTAGGGTACAAAAAGCTGGACTACACATTTCCGTTTTCTTTCTTGAAAACACAACATAGATTGGGCTTAATGCTCCTTTGTTTTCTATATGCACCTTGGCCTATGGCGATTTTGCCCTGTGGCCCGCAGGGCTAAGTGCGCAGCGCGGGGCTCCGGCCTCGGCCCACAGGGCTGGCCCAGACAGACCGACCAGACCCGACCTGGTGCTTGTGCCGGCCCAGCCCACGCCCTCAGAACTCCCATTCAATGGGCTCCTCGCGGCTGGCGGCCTTCTCCAGGCGGTGGATGATGCTGTTCAAGTTGGCAGCCTTCTTCTTACGCACGGGGTTGTCGTGCGGGTCCCGGGCACCCGTTGCCTCAGGCAGGCCAAAGAGGCTTTGCAGCGAGCGAGGCCTGCGCATGGCTGTGGGCGCGCTCCTGCCAGTGCTCGTGCTCGTGCCCGTGCCCGCACTTGTGCCTGGTGAGGCAGGGCCCCTGGCGGCAGCGGCAGCGGCTGAGGTAGCTGCGTCCTCCCCTGTGGTGGCAGCAGCAGCGGCAGCAGGCACGGCGGGGTTTGGCACTGGCGCTGGGTGCTCGGCTGGGCCTTCAAGGGGCAGTGGAGGCCGTGGTGGCTCGGCCTGGGCCACCTCCTCGGCAGCGCCGGCGTCCTCTGGGCTTGGCGTCCCCGGTGGCGGCGGCCTCTCCTCATGCTCCACATTGCCCGGCCCTCCCTGAGACTTGGCGGCGGCTGCGGGGCCGCCTGGCTCCTCTGCATCATCGGCGGTGGTGGTGGGGCCTGGGCCTTCAGCTGCTTCCACGCCATCGCAACTGTCGCCCTCTGAGCTTGGTGCGGCGCGGCCACTTCGGGCAGATGGTGAGTCGCTGGCGGCGGCCTGGCCCTGGCTTCCGGCCTGAATTTCCTCAATGAACAGTTCCCTGCGGATCCGAGACCTGCGGGGAACAGAAATGGGATAGGGGTAAAGCCCTCACAGTGCATAGCCAGCCTCTGCCTGTGCTCGCTGTCCGTGCTTGGTTTTAGTGTTGGGACGATTGTTAAACCCTTCTCTCCATGAGGTACATAGCAGTAGCGAAAAATACAATGAATGTGTAAATTAAAACAAGAATGATTACAGTATGGGATACACTGCTGTAAGTCTCTCCTCCAAATACTACCCTCTGCCTCTTGCTTTGAACATACTATTCCTATCCTCCTTGCCACTTTCTGAAGCATTTCTGGAGACCCTCTTTCATATCTTTAGTTGTGCTATCATGGCTATACATATATCCTGAGTTGATTCAGAGTAAAAATATGAATGGATGGTTTACTTTTATGGTGATTTTGATTTCGGGCAAGGGCCAGAAGCTGCACCTTGACAGATCAAGTCAATAAGGTGGATAAGGATGCACCATAATGCTTTTATGAGCTTGCCTTTCTGATGGATGACAGCAGCATTTACCATATTTTTTTATTATACCTTAAAGACTTATGAAGTGGCAAAAATAATGAGCTAAGTGTTTCTGAAGTGAAGGGAGAGTGTTTTGAAGGAAATTAAAAGCAATAATAAATTTAAAATATTATCATACATATGATTATACCACATGCTTATTGACTATCACATTTTTTTCATCATCATCACTGTCCCACTGTAGGCCCAAGCAGACCATGCAGGTAAGGTCATTTTAAAAATTTTTTAATTTTTGGGAAGAGTCTACAGGGACAGGGTGTTCAGGGTCTTGCTACTAGATTGGACTTGTAGTAATCCACCCGTTTACAGCCTCCCAAGAGCAGGGATTACAGAGGCAAGCTATCACACCCAGTCTCAGAGTGTCCTGGGGGTGGGGCCGGCACAGCAGGCCTGGGGAACCCCTGCTGCCTACTTGCAGGTGCTTTAATCCACTGAGCTGTTTGGTCAGACCTAAGGTCACTTTTATTCTGCGTACCTGGCCTGGTGTTCTCAATACAGTATCATATGTGCTGCTGGCTGAATTAATAAACATGGTAATCACAGAGTCATCAGAGGTGCCCCCAGGAGAACCAACTATTGGCCAGTGTCCAAGGTGGAAATCTTTTGACTTCCAATTCTGAGCCAATGGAGAGCTTCTAGTAGGATTCCACCAAATTGTGTGTGTGTATGTGTGTGTATTTATGTATGTATATATTTACTAATTCCTTCCTCCAGGGAAGAAGGGTCACTGGACCAAGCAGGAAGGAGACTAGTATATGTTCCAGTACATCAAGCAGATTGTAATTCAGCTGTGTCCAGACTACAGTGGGAAATGTACTACAATACTCTGTACGGACACTGTTATCTATGGCTTGTGGGGAATACACACTCCCTTTTAAGAAAGGAAGCTGCCTCAGAGGCTCTGACCAGCTCACAGTACCAGGCTCAAACACCTCTCCAGGTATTGCTTTACAAGAGCTGAGAAAACCTTTGGTAATGTGCACATGTCCCCTGGTGGAAAAGTGCTTTTGGCCAAGTTAGCACCAAGCCTGGCACAAAACCTTATGAACTAGTGTGCGTGAGCATGTTGTCTGAGATGAGTATCATCAATAAATGGAATGCTTTTCAAGTCTTCTGAAAGTTAGGTTGTGTGCTGGCTGTGGTCAGTGTGGGGCCAGGGAAAAGACAGTTGTGATTTTCTCTAGGTCCTCAGAATTCAGGGAATGGTTGTTAATGTGTTTCATAGATACTTGCTTTCTGCACAGAGTGAGCTTACAACCTTGTCCTGAAGATTTCTGAGCTTTGCTCAGAAAGGTGGTGATGGGAGGGGTCCTGAGAATCCTATTCAAAGTTCCCAGGGATAATCAGGCTATATCCCCTGCCTGGGACAACCTTGGGAAATAGCAACTTCTATGATCACTCCTCCGCTGGGAGGGCGGCCCTGCTAATCCTCGGGCAATGAGGATGCCAGTGAGACCCTTCTAGTCTTGCCCCTTCAGAGAAGCAGACTCACACATGATCTTAGCTGGGTTCAAACAGACCATGGGCATTTTTGAGCTAGGTGAGTCTGGGGTCTGCAAAATGGTTTTGCCATCTATTAGCTGTGCAACTTGGACAAATCAACTTGACTTTTCAAACTTGAAGTTTCTTGGCGAAAAAACATGGAGGACAGTATTTTCCTTGCAGAAATGTTATCAAGATTAAATAAGGATAATAAATATATAATATTGGGCACAAAGTAAAGAAGAATAAGTCATTGTTCTTATCCTTAGCTGCTTTGGTAATGAGTGAATGCTAGCCCTAAGCACTCCATGGAGGTATAAAAGACACTGTTGGGTCCAGGGCACTGGGCCTGAGGTTCCATCTACCCTTTTTGTAAAATAGGATCCATACTGCTAGAGTGAGGGCTGGAGGATTAAATGAGCTGCTACTGCTATAAAAACTTGTGGCCCGGTCTCTAGCATGTAAGATGTGCTCAGCAGAGAGAAGACTCATCCTTTTTAGCCTGGACTTGTCTCCATGTTCATGAGGAATACTCTTCCATCATTCCTGGTCATTCCAAGACTAAGTTCCAGGAATGGTTCTAGTTGTTTTTAAAATTAACTGGTTTATTTTATTTGGGTGCTGGGGATCAAAGTGAGGACCTTCCAAATGCTAAACGTGCACTCCGCCACTGAGCTACAGCTGAGTGACTGAGTACATGTTTTTTATTTGCCCTGTTTTGTTGCTCACTGAGCTCATTTCTACTTTGATTCTCCTTTCCAGCCTTGTTTATCTAATTGGTTGTCTTTGACAACTTTTTAATCTCTGCACTCAAGGCCTACTCTCCCGTTTGACTTAGTCCAGCTGGTTTTGTTGTGGTTATAGATGGAAGGCTCACTCTTGGCTCATTTGCTCAATGTAGAGGCAGTACTGCTATTTTTCCACTCTCTCCTTCTCTGTATATTTTTTTCGAGGCATAGACAGTTGAATTTGCTTGTGCTAAGTATACAAGAAACATCTTCATAATAATGGGCTGGCTTCTAGGTAGTGGGGATTACTGTAGTTGTCAGAGGTGAGCAAGACAAGGGACAGCAGCTACGAAATGCAAGAGAAGGTGTCCTGGAGGCCAGGAGCCCATGGGAGCTGGAAGAAGGGTCCTGGCAGGGCTGAGGAATGGTCTAGAGATGGTCTATGCAATCAGCAGTCTATGCTCAGATGCTCAGAACTCTAGAGCTCCACGTGCTTCTGAGTGACGAGAGTCACACTACCTTCCTGAAAGTACACAATTTGCAGCACATGCTCTAACATATCTCTGTTACTAGAGTATGACAAAGGGACTGCCCAGTGCCTGGCCAACAGGCACACTGGTGAACCTGGCCCCCATTTACATTTACCCTCCTTCATTTTACTACCTACTTTGATGTGTCCTTCAGACAGGGACTGGGACTGCGACTGGGACAGGGACTCTGATCCTTACTGCTGGCCTCCCTCTGCCTGTTCCATCTGATGGTTGATGAGGGATAAACAAGCTGGTGTGCCCAGCTCCAGTGCCCCTTTTGTCCTCTAAGGAGCCAGCCTGCACGGCAAGGCTTCTGGGGGCTAGTGCTGCCTTGATGGAGCACTTTGCTTGGTGCCAAGTCCCTTCAAAACTTGTACTGAGCTGCTATTAACTCAGCCTTTATGGATAGTGAAGGTGTGGCCTGGTTGCTGTCTAACATTTAAAAATTTCCCCATTTCTTCATAATCTGGGGAGCTTCTCCAGAACTTGTAAGTAGGAAGAGTCCAGTCAGAGATACAGGATCCTCCCTTGGGGCTCTTAACTATCTGTGGTCTTCTATGACATTTACTAGAGGTGAGAAGTTGGCAGGGTCTCCACCTGCAGTGGCCTAAAATGTGCCAACTGGCTTTAACCAGGACCACCTATCCCAGTTTTAATTTGGCATTAACTTGGGAATGGCCACTGGCCTACTGGAATTCTTAGTTGCCAAAAGTAGGGAGTCTGGCTACAGCTGAGACTGATTCAGCACCCTTTACCCTCCTGGACTCTATTGCCTTCTTCCAAACCTTTCCTTCCACCTTACTCTGCTCTCCTGGGAGGGCAGTTGGCCCTGTTCTGTGTAGGAGAGGCAGTCAAGCCCTCTGTGTTTTCTGCTTTCTCCTAGAGGATGAAGATGCCACTATATCCCTGATATGAGTTGTGAGGAACAAGGAATATAATGTCAATTAAAACAATCCAGTAGATGCTCAAGGAATCTTTTTTTTAACTCATGAACTTTCCCAAAGAAAGGCTCTTAAATGCTTTAATTATAAAGTAATAAATTATTTTAGAAAACAATACTATAAAAGGCTTCTGAGAATGCATCACAAAGTCACTACAGGGTAAGTGTTGGGCCACAGATGTCTACATGCTCCCTGATAAAAGTGTAGCTCAGAGGTGATTTTTGGACTGGATCAGCACGGAAGATGTGGACTGATGCTAACTATTGGACACTGATGGAGCACAGTTGATTCTATGTCTCCATAGATAAAAGCTCCAAAGGGGGATTCTCACTGACTGGTCATATGCAGTTCTTAGTTGCCTCAAGTGCTAGAGCCAGGCCCAGTGCACTGTTCCCAGGTACTGTGTGTGGTCACTGTCCCTGGTGCAGCCCAGCCTACTCCTAGGATAAGGGGCTCCAGGAGGTGGCAGCGTCCCACCTGTAGTTGTGGAACCAGTTGATGACGGTGCTGGTCTTCAAGTTGAGTTGGGTGGCGAGCTCCTCAATGGTTTTAGGGGATGGGTATGGCTTCTGCTGATAGGCTCGTTTCAGGGCTTCCTTCTCTTCAGGGGCCAGCACCACTCGGGGTTTCTTCAGCTGGTGTTGTGGCTGCGGGCTGGCGCCCTGGCTGTAGTCAATGCCCACAGATGGGGGCTCACAGGGCTGGCTGTCACTGACTGAGCTGTGCCTCCGCTTCATGTAGGCTGTGGAGGGGAGAGAGCACGGTGAGGTACATGCCATGCTAGGAAGTGGCAGAAAGTCCCTGGTCCCTAAAAGCACAGTGGTATATTAATGGCCTGCAGTTACTTTTTTTTTCTTTTCTTTTCTTTTCTTTTTGCAGTACTGAGATTAAATGCAGGACCTTTGCCACTAGCTACATCTTCAGCCATTTTTCTTTTTTTTATTTCAAGTCACTGAGTTGCCCAGGCTGAGCTTGAACTTGTAACCCTCTTGCCTCAGCCTCCCAGACTGCTGGAATTATAGGTATGTGCCACAACTCCTAGCTTTAAAGTTATATTTGCATCTCAAAATATTTACACTTAGCCAGATGTGATGGTATGTGCCTATCATCTCAGCACTTAGGAGGCTGAGGAAGGAGGATCAATAGTTCAACATCAGCCTGGCCTGTTACATAGCAGGGTCCTGAGTCAAAAAGCTGCCCAAAACCAAACCATACCAAATCAAGCCAAAACACATTTACACTAGGAACCCTCCTGTCCCCAACACACACACAATGAGACCCTGCTCAGTGTCACATGGGGTGCCTGCTGTTGCTACACAAGCTTCACATTCAGTGGGGTAGAGATGGAAAAGTACAATGGTGTGCCATGGGGAGGCAGATGTAGGGCACTGTGGAGAAGCACTGAGGGAGAGTCAGGACCTGGCCTGGGGTGAAGCTTGAGGGGGCTTCCCAGAAAAGATGCTTAGAGAGCATCTTTGTAGAAAGTGGGGTTAACCAGGACACAGGCCATGAGGCAGGAGGAGGCAGGGGCTGCTCACTTGGGACTGTATGAAAAAAGGTGGGAAAGCATGTCTGTGCACAGGTGCAGAGGATGGGAGTGGTGGGAGCAGCTGTGGGACATGAACCCTGACTTGTACCCTGTGGGCCATGGGTAGAAATGAAGGAGCTCAGAAGAATGGTCTGGGCCAGCGAGAAATCAGGGAGGCACAAGAACAGCAAGTGCAGCCATGCCACAGTCCTGACATAAATGAGAAGGGCCAAAACGGCAATCTAGCAAGCACTACCACACTGGATGCTCCCTGGGAGAAGCCCTGAAAGCCACAGAGGGACAGGAGGAAAGCCAGGGGACGGTGGTATTCCAAAAGGGACAGGGATACCTCAAGGGAGGGAAGGTGAGCAGTGTCAACAGCTGCATAAAGAACACTGTTCTGGGGCCCCAGGATGACTTTTAGGATTTAGTGACAAGGGGAAAACTGAAGATTTGGGGATCTTGGTGAGCAGACTGTGGTACTATGGGAACAAAATCTGAATGGTTTACAAGAGAGGAGGAGGCCAACATCCTGGGCATGAATTACGTCTAGAAGCCAGATCATTAAAGAATAGTAAAAGACAGGATGGATTCTAGGAGGAAACGTGGTACTAAGCATAGAATTTTTTGATTGGTTTTTTTCTTTTTTTATAGTACTGGGGATTGAACTCAGGGCCTCTACAACTAAGCTACATTCCAAGTTCTTTAATTTTTTTTTCTTTTAAGGCAGGATCTAAATTGCTAAGTCACCCAGGCTGGGCTCAAACTTACACTCCTTCTGTCTCAGTTTCCCAGAGTGCTGGGAATAGATAGGCACCACCATGGCTAAGTATGCATATTTATAGGCAAGAATGAGCAGAGACTATTTTTGGGCTGAGGGGAAGAGATGGCAGAGAAAGGGGTAGTGATGGTGGTGCATAAGCTGGATCACAGAATGTGAGGATGGATCCTAAGTGGGAATGGGGTAGGAGGCAGGCAGGGCCACTTCTTCCCTGTCTTTATGATGTAGGAAAGTGGGAGGAAGGAATCTGAGGAGAGAAGTTTTGGGGTACTATATGGGGAGGCCTGGTAAGGACTGGAGAGCAGTACCAGGGGCTCCAAAAAGCTGGAGGTCCCAAATGGAGGCAGCACCAGCCCAGGCAGTGTGGACCAAGGAGTCCAAGAGGATGGGTAAAGAATGGCTGGGGCATACATATAAAGAGTGGTAAGATGTGGGAGTGAGGGTGACCATGCCCAAAGGATGAAGGTGTGGCTGTGGTGATGGGGTGCCAGGAAAGGACATATAGGCAGAGAGGGCAGGCAGGGCTAGGTTATGGTGTCAGGGGCTGCTGAAGTCTGGGTGCTATCAAGAACCTAGGGCTATCCTAGGTAGGTGGAATGAAGAGAGATGCAAAGGTAGAATGGTCAGGGATGTGAGTACTTGAGTCTAAGATGCATGTGGTAGAGTAGTCTGGGATGAGAGCACAACCCAGGGACAGAAGGCTGCGTGTTTCTGTCAAGTGTTCTGGGTAGGCAGAGGCAGGGGTTAGTGTGGAGGCAGAGCAAGGGGCTGGTGGATGATGCAGGTGGGAAGGGGATATGACAAAATTCAGTCTGTTGGGGTCACTTCCAGACAGTGGGGTGCTGACCAGAGAGAACAGTCTGGGGTAGGGTCCTGGCCTGTGGGAAACATGTGGCCTGCTTAGAGGTAACGGAGGGACCACAGCAAAAACTTGTGGCTCACCTGTCCTCTTCCTGCAGTCTGGGGTGGGGAGAAAGGTGGTGGAGGTTCAGAGATGTGGGGGCTGGGAGAGTGCTGTTTTCTGGGGACCAGTCTGAGGACACAGGGATAGGGACTGCTGGAGCTCAGGTTCTAGGGTACATTGCTGCTGCCCACCAGGCTTCAAGTCCAAAGCCATGGGCTGCTTTCATAGAGGAATGTTCCTCACTGCAATTCCTAATGGACTAAATTGGGAATATGGTCTGAAATTCCTTACCAGCTCTTCTGAGAGATGGAAGATATAATAGTGAGTTTACATTGAAGGGGCATGAGGCAAAAAGAGCTACTAGTGTTGCCGTGAACAGCTTCAGCTGATGTTAATTATTTAGTCCTGAGTCATGCTCTGGGAGGCTCTCGGCCATTATCCCTGAGGTTTCATTTGGGGTCACGCAGCAGGTAAATGAGCTAAGTCTGCTGTGGCAGGGCTGCTGTCCTGCCTGGTGGGGGGGCCAGGCCCGATCCTGGTCCTACAGGGCTGCAGCATGTGAGTAACCCCAGTTGATACCTCTGGGAAACACAGAGAGCTGGTGGATACATACTCAGGCCCCTAATCATATTAGAGAACAGACTAGATTGCAAGAGCCAATCCTGGGCCACCAAGGCACTGTGCATGTGAGTATGTACGATGCATACTATGGAATGCACAGACAGGTTGGTTCAAGGATCCCTCATGACAGGAGCAGAAAAGTAGATGACAGAATAGAGAAAAAGAGAAAGGAAAAGAAACCTTGTGACCTGGAGAAGCTAGCATTTTTATTATCAATTTCAAAGGCAGAAATTCTGGCAACAGAATTACTTGCTTGCCATTTTATTTTTAGAACTAGGAAACAGTCAAGAAGGTCAATCTCCTCAAGGGAAAATGAATATGGTTCTATAGTCCAATTCAAGGCCAGACAAAGGCTGGTGCTGAGACCCTAGTTCCCATAGAAGGCTGCCCAGGAGCTGAGTTCTTGTGATGTAACTAATGGGGCTGGCAAAAGCTTCTCCAGTTAGCAGAGAACATGGGGGTGGGGTGGGGTGCGTGTGGGTGGTGGCGGTGGTGTGTGTGTGTGTGTGTGTGTGCACACGCGTGCGCACGTGTTAAGAGGCCTGGCCCAGCAGAGACAGTGACTGTTTTGTGACACAAGATGGCACCAGAGCCCATGTGGAAGAAGTACAGAGTCCTAGGAAGTCTACAGATCTGCCTGTGGGACAGGATTCTTTCTTAGTGATTTAGGCTATCAGAAAGGATGGGGCTGCTTAGGAGGCTTCCTGGCACTGTGAGCAGTGTCTCTCAAGTACACTGTGGCAGATACTGCTGTCTCTCTAAAGGACTATGATATTGTTTGAAACTCAGCAATGGGTACACTGGGTTCTTGGTGCCATTCTCCCTACTTCCTCTATCTTTGAAACTTCCTACAACCAGTACACAAGTTAGGGAATGACAAGGCACAAGGCCTCTGAAGCTTGTGACACTGCAGGGAGCTGCCTAAGTGACTGAGGCTTGTGTTAGGGCCTCAGTGAACTCATCTGGGACAAGCCAGAGCTGGGCAGGGGGCCTTCAATGGGTGGAAGTCACTGACTGGACCTATCACAAGTGGGTAACACTGGTGACCAGGGTACCTGCATGGCAGGCCCTCAGCCTATGTAAGAGCACAGCTTGGTGCCAGGAGTCCCTGTGGATAATGCACGCTCTGGTCATGCCAGCTTCAGGTCAGTTTCTGAAGGCCCAGGGCATCTTTACTGGAGCTAGTATCTACGCTGTATAGCAGTGTGGATTAAGTGAGGTGTCAGCACAGTGCCTGACAAACAAGAAGCTGGGACAATCCTAGTGTCTTATAAAAGGCCCAAGCTAGGGAATAGGCACTAGGGACTCCAGCTCTGGACTCCTTTCCTGGTTTGCGTGAGAACAGAGTGCTTGTCTAGAGATTCTCCTAGTTCACATCCTGGGTTCTGACCCATCAGTTCAGGGTCCCTAGGGTGGAGACAGGCAGGGCCAGTGGGCTGCAGGCCCACATCTGTGGCCACTCTGCATTAACTCTTCTTGATGAGCTGCTCAGGGAGGGTGGTCACAGCTGGCATTAAGCCTTTGTACCTAAGGCGTTTGGATTCAGCTGCCCAGTGGGCTCTTGACACTGTGGGTGAGCAGGCAAGGGGGCCAGGGGACCTAGGGGGTGAACCAGCACTCAGGAACTATAAACCATGTGATCTAGCAGACAAAGCTCTTCTCTACTGAGTTGCTTCCCCTTTGGACTTTCTATTTTTGAGACAAGGTCTCACTCTGTAGTTCAGGTTAGTGATCCTCCTTCCTCAGCCTCCCAAGTGCTGGGATGACAGGTGTGTGCCACCAAGCCCAGCCACCTTTTGGACTTTTTCCTATGCTGGGGCTGATAGTGTGTGGAAAGGACACCAGCTACATTTGAGACCAGGTGCCTCTATAGCTTCTCCCCAAGTGAGACTGGCTCCCCAGAGGACAGAACCTAAATGGAAGAGGGATGGGTGACCTTAGGGTGTAGCCTCTAACCTCTCTAAACCTGAATTTCCAGATCTGCTAAATGCATTGCCTCCTCTCCCCCACCTTTGGTTTTTTGAGACAGGGTCTCACTATGCAGCCCAGGCTGGTCTTGAGCTTGAGGTGATCCTACTGCTTCAGCCTCCCAAATGCTGGGATTACAGGCATGTGCCAACCACACCTGATTAAATGGATTTTTCAATGAATTCTTCAGCAATACTTGAAAGCCTCTTGCATATGTACCTGAACAGTAGATGCTGTGACACCTCACTGATGTGGCAGAGGATGAGCAACAGGAAGCATGCAGCCACTCTGCTCTGCTTATAGTGCTAAGAGATGTTTCTATTTAAGCCACTCGTCAGAAAGTGACACATCTTCCCAGGTCTGTAAAGTCCATGTCAGCTATGTCTGAGACCCTCTGTCTGCCTCAGAATGCCTTGGTCAGGGATCAGAGTCTTCCCTGACCCTATGTGGAAGACACAAGGAAATGTTGGTCTGTCAGCTTCTCTGGCACACCTCTGGGTAGAGAGTGGACACTCACCTTTCTTCTCCATCCGCTTCATGTCCATCAGCTTCTCCACATTGTTGGGGTCATTGAGCCACACCTGCATCCGGACGAATGGCTCCCGTCCCTTTAGGCTGAGCTTATGCCAGGGCTTTGGGCGGGCAAGGAGGTCAGATACAGAGCCTTGGGTGAGCCCCAGGATTGTCTCCCCAAATAAACGCTGACCTGGGGAGACAGAATGGAGAAACAGTCACTGAGAGGCAGGGATTTGAGAGAGTAAGTTCATGTCAGAGTTAAAATTAGCAGGTCTGTAGTCCAAGCACTCTGGGAAGCTGAGGCAGCAGGATCCTATGTTTGAGTCCAGTCTGAGCAATTTAGGAGCTTAGTGAGACTCTGTCTCAAAGACAAATTCCAAAAAAAACACAGTCACACACAGGGCTGCAACGGTCTAGAATATGGCCAGTGAGGCCCTGTACCAGAGCAAGCCTTTTGTAGAAGCATTTTTTTTCCTCCCAAGGCTAATAAATGAACCCAGGGTCTCCTGTATGCTAACTAGGTGCTCTACTACTGAGCTACATACCAGTCCCCGAATATTGCTTTAGACAGACTTTCAGCTGCTCTACTGGTGAGGCAGGTGGCATTACTTCACCTGCAGCTTTTCTCAGAGGCAGTTTCATTCCTAAGTGCAGGTCTGGAGGTGAAGAAGCATGTGGAGACCTCCCTAGGCAGCCCCTAGCCACAGGCTGTCTATGGTCCTTTTATGATTAGCAAGGTTGCAGGTCTTGCTGGGAAAACAGGACACCTGACCCAGGATCACAGTGGGAAATAGTAGGCAAGTGCTTCCCACTCTGTGGTTGAAAGGGAGCCATTTCCAATTCAAGCTGCTTCTCTAGTTTGTGCTGACTTTGCTGAGTGCAGCTCAGAGTGGATCAAACCTCTTTCCTGGGTACCCTTTCTTCTTCCACACAGGGCAAGCAGCCTGCTTCCTGGGCTGATCAGAGGGCACTGGGCTATGAGGAACATGGTAGCACTAAGTCTATAATACTCATCAGAGGCTTAAAAGAAAGGCTTGATTCTTTTGAGGGCCACTGTGCTGCAGGTGAAGCAGGCCACTGCTTTTAAAGCTGTAAGAATCTGTGATGACACAAAAGACCTGATGGAAGAGTTTGAATTAACAGGACTTATGGGACCAGAGGCTGGTGGTTAGACCTCTGAAGTATCCAGAACATGGTGTCCTGAGGCACAGAGAGCCAACTTCCTTGGACAAGAGACCCTGAAGCCACTCCCTCCATATGTGATTACAGGTGTGTTCCTCCATACACACTTTTATTAATTAAAAATGTATTCAGTTTATACTCCTCCTTCTGTGCTGGTTTGGACAACAGACTACATAAACTAGAGGGGAGGCCTCAACCAAATTAAGTGGGCCTGAGCCAGGCTGTAGGTCACCAGGAAGGCTTTATGGGAACTCTGCTATTCCCTTTTTGTTCCCTGGGAAGGACAACAGACACATCAGCTCCAAGAGCCTGGGTAATTCCAGTTGCTCTGTAAGTGTCTCAGCATGGCTTGCAGCCAAAAATGCTGCTCTTCATGTTGATGTGCCCTGGGAAATAAGGACATGAGAAGTCGGAGACTAGCTGCTTTCCTCTGCTGCATTCTGCCCAGGTCATCCCTATAAGGTCAACACAGCACTGCAGGGGCCATGGTGGTGTGACAAAACACAACACTCTTAGGGTCGCAACTGCTGTCCAGTGACAACATAGCATACACCAGGAAAACAGCCTGGGTGTGACACCATGGGAGGGTGACAAACTGTTCTCTAATTTTTTTTTTAAAAAATTATTATTTTTTTAAAATTTGGTACAGGGTTTCCCTAAGCTCAGATTTGTAGTGATCTTTCTGTCTCAGGATCCCCAGCACTGGGATTATAGGTGTGTGCCATCAGGCCTGGTTTCGGTGGCTAGCCAGGCGTGCCCAGGATTTTGGGACCAACACAGCATGGGGTACTGGGGATCTGACCCAGGTCCTTGTGCTTGCCAGGCAGGTACCTAGACTGCAGAGCTATCTCCCCAGCCCTGACACACTGTTCTCTAGGACTGCCCCATTTTCATGAGGCAGTGGAAACAATAATAGTAATAATAAAGGGACACCAGGGGCTAGAGCTGCCACTACTCATCTCTCCTCCATAGGCACCATTACCCCAGCTTACCAGAGGGGGCGCAGGTGTGCAAGCAGTGGGTTCTACACCCCGGCACAATGAGTAGAGCTGAGCTGCTTGGGCCCCTCTACAAAGCCAATGGATGCTGGGAGGCTGAGCTGTCCTGCCCAGTGCTGACACTCACCATTAGTCTAGGGCTCTGCGGGCTGTGCCTTGATACCCTTATGTGCTCTGGCCCACAGGCTATCTTCATGGGGGTCCTAAGCAGGGTCATGCACAGGTACAGAGGGAGCTGGGATGTATTGTAGGGCTGTGGCTCCCTTATGATCCCCCAGTGTTCACAGCTATAGGGTGTTCCCTTTTTTCTTTTTCTTTTTTTTTGGTGCTGGATAGAACCAGAGTGTTGTACATGCTCAACAAGTGCTCTGCTGCTAAGCTATAGCCCAGTCCCAGGATTATTTATTTTTTTCTTTGTACTATTAAGGATTAAACTCAGGGCCTTTTACTGAGCTACTGTATCCCCCAGTCCATCTTTATTTTGAGACAAACTTTTCACTAAGTCACTAAGTTGCCTAGGCTAGGCCCCTAAGAAGTGGCTGAAATAAGCCTTATAAGAAGCCTGAAATGAGCAGGTGTGTCCAACTTATGGGTTATGGGCTGAATATGCCAGTTTGAATAAAAAAATAAACAGTAAAGTTTTGTTAGTTTAACATATTAACTATGTTATATATTTTATATGTGGCCTAATCCAGCTTCCCTTCACTAAATGTGGCATAGGCAAGCCAGATGTGTTCAACTTGTAGCCCATAGGCTGGACATAACTGGAACTATCTTATTTTATTTAAATTTTTTTTTTTTGAGGGGGGGGTGACTTTTTAAAAAAAATTTATGTGTTTGGTACAGGGTCTCGCTATGCAGCTCAGACTCCTCAGGGCTGGGATTATAGGTGTGTGCTACCATGCCCACTTTTGGTAATTGGCTCAGCCTGCCTGGGGCAGGGTTGGCACTGTATGTGGTGTCGGGGATCAAACCTGGGTCCTTGTGCTTGCCAGGCAGGTGCATAGACCACTGAGTTATCTCCTGGCTTCTGTGAGGATGGCATTTGGAAATGAACTTGGGGCCTTCATGCTAAGCATGTGCCAGCTTTTTTATTGTTTGAGACAAGGTCTTGCTAAATTGCCCAGGCTAGGTTTGAACTTAGGATCCTCTTGCCTCAGCCTCCTAGAGGGATTAGAGACAAATAAGCATGGCTTAGCTAGAACTTGAACCTTTTGGCTGGCTCTGCCTGAAGCTCCCTTTACTCTGAGACTTTAAGTAAGGAAATGACTTGCCGGCCTCTGACTTGGCAGCTGAGATGGACCTACCAAGGTTATTGTCTGTCAGCACCTCCTTGACCCTCTTGGTGATGCCGTAAGTATCCAGCTCTGGAGACATGGCTACAAGTTCCTGGATGCTAAGGGCTGAGTGTCCAGAGAGAGGCAGTGGGGTTGTGGGCTGGGAGTCCAAAGTTGGTGGGTCGCTGGACTCTGGTGGCTTGCCATCCTTACTGGTCTCAATGGGAGGACAGGGCTGTTGGACCAGCTCGGTCAAACTCTTCACGGATTCACTGGAACTCATTGGGGACTCAGGGGCAGGGCTGCAGCTGGCGGAGGTCTTTGGAGTGCTTTCTGTAATTAAACACATGAAAATAGTTATCTTTTACCATGTACATCAACCTTCCTTCTCTAGGAAATATTAATTAAACAGCCTGTTCCAAAGGACACCGTGTGGTCTTTTCTAGATCTTCACGCACTGTTTTATAGTTTTTTTTTTTGTAATGTGAGTAACCTCTAATTTTCTGTTTTACATGAGCAAAAATAATACTAATAGGAAGAAAAAAAGCCAAGTAGAGACTTAGAAGTTTCTGGGAGAAAAAAAAAAAAAAAAAAAAAGGTTTCTGAAGGCATCTGTCATATGAATCATGTATTACCAGTGTCATGATTTCTTTTAAGAAAAGCCCATAATTCTCATAACTCACAAACAGTGTGGCTACATTATAACTTGTATATTTTATTTTGTCCATCCTAGATAAAAAAGAATGGGCAGATTATTTTCAACTGCCTATGATGCATAATTACCACAGTGACAAAGGCCCTTGAATCTGAGGCCTTAGCTGCTGCCCCCAGGTTGGCCCAGTGAGACTCAGGGCTCAGGAATGATTAACATTGTGGTGCCACAGGGGTCTCCAGCACCCAATCCCACAGAAGGTGGAGGGAACCAAAGAGAAGGAGGGTATTCACTGTGCACTAAGCTCTGGGGCTTGCTGGCACTGCAAAAAGTCATTTTTAAATTTTTTTTTAATGAGAATATATTTATTGGGGGAAAGAAAGCTCCTGTCTGAGAGAGGGATAGGAGGAGGGCCTTGAGCGGGTGGTCCCCCAAAATAGTCATTTTGCAAAGTCAAGCTCTTTTCTTCACCATGCTGTAAATGACACTGGAAAAGGATTGGTTGGGCTACCAGGTATCCACAGGCTCCTTGTTTCACAAGTGCCTTTGCTTGCTGGGGTCATTGCAAGTACGCAGTAGGAAATGTCTTCTGTCAGTGAGCATTACCCCTATCCTGTCTTTAGCATCACTACAGAACCATAAGACACACTTAAGTCTGCATTTGAGGTATCTCTGGCTATTGCTTCATTGCCAATACTAGAGAAAGACTGACCAGGAGGACAATGGGCAGACCTGGTGCTGATTTCTCATCCACAAGGCCAATGTGCCCATGATGCAGCTCAGTGCCAGGCACAATCTCCTCCTACTTCCACTGAGGCTGACACATGGCGAGACCCTGTAGGCCGTGCATGAGGATCAAGTGTGTTTATATGAGCTCCAGAGTGCGAGGTTCTAGCTGCAGAGGGATGACAAATCACAGAGGGCAGGATCTTTGGGATTATCTTTTGCTTGTTGCTCCCTCACACCCTAGCAGGTTCTTAGGTAATATCAGTACATTAGTAGGTGCTCCAAAATACTGCTACCCAGCTAAAGCTAAAAATGTAACAGTGGAGAAGAATTTAATTTCCATTTACTGGTATCTAAGTGTGCTTTGCTAGATATTTCAGATTCAGGATAATAACCTATTTTGAACCACAACTGTGAGAAATATATTTCAAATACAAGGAATATTTTGTATGAACACTAAGAAAAGCAAAACCCCAAATAAAACAACTGCAATTCAACTCAATAAACCCCTTTATTGTCTTGCACCGGTACAAAGTCCCACCGTTGCATAAAGGTGTGTCCTCAGCTTAGAAAATCAGGTTAAAACAACAGCCAGATTGGTATATGAGAGATGTAAAAGAGACAAATGTGAAAGGCAGAAATGGTCCATATCAATCTTTAAGGCAATATGAATCCTACAAATCAGATTTCTTCTCTCAGCTCACCCTCGGGTCAACAGACAACTGGATATAAAACTCAGCAAATGTTGTTTTTGTATCTGAAGCAGCAAAGGAATTATACTGTAAATTTGCCCTGATTCACCCATGCGAGGGACCAATTTGGCAGATCATCCATCTTGCTCACCATCTACTGTCAAGGATGGCATGACTTCCCCACATGATAAACAGATTTCTTCTCAGGTTTGTGTCCTTTAACCCACAGCAAGGTCGAAATCATGGCTGCCTGGCTAATAAAACTGCTTGGTGCTGGCTGCATTTTTGCCTCCCTGTTTTGTTTTGAGTGCCTGTGCGGGCAGATCTCACCAAAGAGCAGAGTGGCTACAAGTCCCTTCTCCCAGGCATTACATGTCCACTTCTCACGTGCCTTTTAGCTGAGGGAGGGCTCACTCAAGGAGCCCTTGATTGTTACCACAGACAAAGAGAAAAGCCAGATGACCAAAACCCTGTCTGGAACATGTGGAAGTGACACACTAGCAATTTTCTGGGGCAGCCTAATGTCAGGGTATCTCCTAGGAGGCAGTTCAATCATGGATGGATACAGGCATGCAGAGATGCTGCCCCAATCTCAAGTTCAGCATGCAGAATCACCTATGCTTTTGGGTTGCGCATAGACAGAACAATCAGCAAGTGGACCCAACAAAGGTATGCTGAACCCAGCACTCGGAGCATGACACTGGAGAGCATTCTGTGGAGAATCAGAGGTGGACATGGGTGCACATGCCTGTAATCTCAGCACTCTGAGAGGCTGAGGCAGGAGGGCTGCAACTTTGAGCCTAGCCTGGATAACTTATTGGGATCCTATCCCAAAATAAAAAAATAAAAAAGGCTGAAATAATGCTCAGTGTGAAGCCCAGGGTTCAATCCTCAGTATTGCAAAAGAAAAAAAGAGCTTTCCAGGAACCACTGCAGCCCTAACAGATTACCTGGCAATATATCCTGTCCAGGGCTCAGGGCAGGGAGGACAGTGGTAGTCCATATGACTCTTGACAAATAAGAAATGCAATCAACAGAGAGGAAGCATATTGGCTTTCTTGTAAAAAAGCAAGTGGAGCCCCTGGATCAAAGCAACTCATGTAACTGAAAAAATTAATTACAAACAAAAACCCTCAGCAAAATGTTTGGAGGAGGGGACACTTCCATTGGCCTGCAGTATCAACCCCAATGACTGGATTTCCTGGATCACCTGACTACAAGTGACTACAAGCTGCAGACAGGCTCATCATGAGGAACCCATCTACCACATAGCTGCTGTTAAGTAAGTATAGTATGAATTTGATTTTTTTAAAGAGTAATTATTATACTGCATTGAAAGATATTGAATATACTGTTTATAAAAAGATCTCTACTCAACATAAATATCTAGTGATTTACTGCCATTCTGTTTGTAGTGTCCAACATGTGCCTGAGATACAGGCCATGGACTTCACAGGCCATAGCTTGCAGGTAGAGTTCATGCAACACTCAAAAAAGGCAAAGAGACTGGGGATAGAACGCACAGTGATTGCCAAGGATGAGCAGCAGAGACTGTCTACAAAAGCAGCATGAGGGATTACTCGGGAGATGATGGAATTATTGTCATGATCAAAATTCATATCACAATATTTGATTATTGTTGCTTTTGAGGAAAGGTTTTACCACATAGTTCAAGTTGACTTGAACTCACTATCTAGGAAAGTTTGGCCTCAAATTTGTGGTGATCCTCCTGCTTTAGTCTCCTATATGCTGGGATTACAGGTGTGTGCCACTCTACCCAGTGCTTAACACAATTTCTGAAAAAAAGACTGAAGTTGGGTGTGGTGGTGCACACCTTCTAGAGTGCTGGGAGGCTGAAGCAGATCCTAAGTTTAACCCCTGCCTGGGCAATTTCACTTCACTTTTTGTTGTTGTTGTTTTATTTTGAGATAAGGTCCTAATATGTAGTTCAGTCTGGCCTTGAACTCACACTATTCCTCATATCTCCTTTTGAGGTCTTGTCTAAAGCAGTAAAATATGGCAATAGTGTCCATTTCTGGGAGATGGGGGATCCAGACTGTGGCAGGTTCACTAAATAGCCACATGCTATCAACAGTGAGAACACCAGAACCAGAGACATTTATGTCAACATCAAAGGCACAAATGAGGCCCCAAAAGTAAGTTGTAGCTCAGTAGCACAGCGTGTGACAGAGAGGAAAGGCTTGCACACATTGGTGTGCATGTGGCTGTTTAAGTAAGTGGTAAAGTTAGCAAATCAGCACAGGAATGAAAAGTAGAAAGTGGCAAGACAGTACTTCTATTGGAACCAAAGTTACAGAGAGGGTACAATTCCTTTTTTTTTTTTTTTTTGGTGGTGCTGGAGATTGAACCCAGCTTTGCTACTAAGCTATATCCTTAGCCCTTTTCCTTTTGAGACAGGGTCTCGCTTAAGTTGCCCAGGAGAGTCTTCAACTTGTGATCCTCTTGCCTCGTCCTTCCAAATAGCTGATACTATTATAAGGCTACTACATCCAGCTTAACTCTATCTTTAATGCCGTATTTCCTTTAAAAATGTAATGATGACCCAAAGTTAAGATTAAAGCTGAGTGACAGGGATGTGGGTGTTTAGTGCATTTTTCTACCATCTGCATTATGTTTGAAGTACTGTAGACTTTAATTTTCAACAGTAAGAGGCTGAGTAGGAGGATCAAAACTTCAAGTCCAGCCTGGGCACCTTAGTGAGACTGTGTCAAGATTAAAAAAACAAAACAAACTAACAAACAAACAAACAAAAAATACTAAAAAAAGGGCTTGGGATATAGCTCAGTGTGAAGGTCCTGGGTTCAATTCCCATGACTTAAAAAAAAAAAAAAGCCAGCAGTAAAAAAAGCAAGTAAGTTTGTTATTCCATTAGGATACACCATTAATATGGGCAGCAGGTGTTGAAAAGGCTACTGCACAGTTCAGGTGAGAGGTGATATGGAACTGGGAGGGATTGGAGGACCAGAATGATGAGAGACCCAGGTTTGAGTGCAACTTAGGAGAAGCTTTAAGGGGTTAAGCGGATGAGGAGAGCAGTCTGGGTGGTGGCAGTGAGGTGATGAGGGAGACGATGTGAAGAAATGTACTTTATCATCATCCCTAACAGCAGCCACCATCAATGCTGATGTCTACTGGAGCTTGCTATGTGCAGGAGCAATGTGAAGGCTTTCAGGAGGGAACGTGGGCACTTGTCACCATGTCTGCCAAGCACAGCCTAGCCCTCATCTTACACAGAAGAGACACAGTGCCCAGAGGTACACAACCAGGAATGATTCAGACATTACACATCCTAGGGGGCCACCTGTCTGGCTGGGCAGGGCTTGCACAGAGTGACAGGCCTGCCTTTAGGACAGTTTCTCTGCAATCCATGTATCAACATGCACAAACCTCAAAAACAACAATAGGTCATGGAAGTTCACAGCATGATTAGGGAAGAAGTCCACACAGGTTTCCTACCACTAGTAGGTACCGAGCTGAGGACACCGCGTAGTGATAGCAAATCTCTGAACAGCCCCGGGGAAAGCTATGTCCCATACAGGAAAGGAACCAGGCAGTTTGATGGGCTCCAAGTTCCTTAGAATGGAGCAAGTGGGAACTAGAGTAGTAATGCAAAGCCTCCATGTTTCTATCTGCCTTGCTGCTTGCTCGTTACCTCCATAGGCTGCTTGCCTGTCTTCCTATATTTCTTCACACTATTACTCTCTTTCTCTTCTCCCCTACTCTCCACCCCCTTCCTCTTCTCTTCTTTTTAACATAGCAGATATTAAACCCAGGGCTACATACTGAGCTACATCCCCAGCTCATTTTTTTTTTTTTTAATTTGCTTATTGAACACAGGGTCTCACTATGCAGTTCAGAATTGTAGTGATTCTTCTGTCTCAGCCTCCCCAGCTCTGGGATTACAGGTATGCACTACCATGCCTGGTTTGAGGGCTGCCACTGCATGCTCAGGATTCTGAGGTCAGCATGTTATGTGGTACTGGGGATTGAACTGGGGTCTTTGCACTTTCCAGGCAGGTGCTTAGACTGCTGAGCTACTTTCCCAGCCCCCACCAACCCAGCTCATTTTAACTTTTAATTTTGAGACAAGGTCTTACATTAATTACACAAGTGGTCAATTTGCTCAGGCTCAACTGGAACTTCCTGCTTCAGCCTCCCACAGTGTTGGTGTTAGAGGCACGTGTCACCATATTTAGCTCCACTCCCACATTTTAAAGCACTATGTTATGCACTCTGCTAGACATTGGTGACAAGATAAATTATACAAAAACCTTGCCTTGAAGGAGTTAGTGGTCTTCAAGTCTGGGAAAATTAAAACAGGAAATGTACACATTTTAAAAGCTGAATGCAATTGGATCTGTGTGGCTTAATTTTTTTGCATGGTGTTGAGTCCTGCCTAAGACAGTTTAGTTAGCATGTATAGAGAGCAGAGATGGTGACTCAAGGCCCTTGGAGGTACACAAAGCATTCAAGACTCATAAGAGGATTATGAAAAATATTACATTCCAAAAACAGCAGGCAAACAACTGCTGTAAGTTTTTTCAATAGAAACCAATTGAAAATGTGCACGCACCACAATTTTCCAAGACAAATCTCTCTACAGCTGAAATTTCCATACCCAGCCCTCCATCACAGTAATAATAACCCAAATTCCATTTAGTGTTCATTTGAGCAGTCAGGATGAAGTCGTTTCTTATTATCTCCCCACTGTGTAAGAAACAGCTTGAAGGTAGGAAGTCAGCAAGCATTTCCACCAAAAAGTAATTATTGTAAGTGACATTTTTACTGCTGGCATGCCATAAGGCAAACTGCGCATGCAGAAGGACAAGTTGCTGAACAAAATGACAGGGTACTCTGTGACATTCTGACAAGAACCCAAACATTATTTAACTGGCGGCTGGTCTGATGTACCACTTTCCATTATGTCCAGTGTTTAGACTTTGAGCCCATGCCAAATTCCAAGTAACTTTAAAGACAGACAAGGAGCAAAGGTGGGAGACAATTAAGGGGAGAGGAGGGCAGGGATAGCCTGGAGGAAACTTAAGAGAAGGAGAAACAGGAGCCCAGAGATGGGACAGGAGCCTTGGTAGTTGTAGACAGCACCATAGTTTAAAGATGTGCAGTGAGTTCACTGCTCAGTGTGGGTGTCCTTGGTCCAGCAGAGTGCTGGCAGCCCCAAAGAGCTCCCAGGGCCTTTCCAGCCCATAGCACTGATAGCTTTCAGAAGGTGCAAGAGGATGACTTCCCAGCTGAGTGCAGATGGGCAGACAGTGCTATTGACACAAATGCTGAGTACTTACAGCACTCTGAAGTTTGAACTCTGATCAGTCCCATTTGGGGTTATGACTGGTCTTTTCCTACTCATGAACAGCAAAGCTCCTATAACCTCCTGTGGTTTATTTCCATGGGGGCAAAGCCTACACCACAGAGAACTATTTCATGACTAGTTCTGTAGTTTTTATAGTTCTTGGATATCACAAGTATGCATGGTGGATGTTGTGCTGAGGGGCCCTAAGCCAGAGCCCTGTCTTTTATTGTTTTGTCTTTTAAAGTACTGGGAATTGAACTTATGGCTGTCACACTGAGCTACATCTACAGCTTTGTCTTTTCAGACTCTCTCTCTCTCTCTCTCTCTGACAGGGTCTCATTATGTAGTGTGGCTGGCCTTGACCTTACTATGAATCCCAGGCTGGCTGGACGGCCTCAAATGTGTGGTGATTTTCCCGTCTTCGCCTCCTGAGTGCTGAGATTACAGGCATGCACCACTATACCTGCTAAGACAGTGCCTTGTTAAATTACTATGTTGCTCAGGCTAGGCTTGAATTTTCAATCCTCCTGCCTCAGCCTCCCAGAGTGCTGGGATCACAGGTGTGTGCCACCCTGCCTGGCTCAAACCTTGCCTCTGAAATAGCTACAGACACAGCCCATTGGCCTTCTCTTTCACATTTCTAGGATCACATGCCCATGAGACACAGTTGGCAGAACATACAGGACTTTTTAAAAGTATGAGTTCTATTTTGACTGATATGAAGGAGCTTGAGCCAAAACACATGGCTATTTTGACAGACATCACTGAGATCCTGGATGCTCACTACAGACCAGAGTGAACTCTCTTAAGTCCCAGAGCCCCAGTAAACCTACAAATCACTTTCTCTGCAGTCATGCAAAACAGTGGAGTGAAAAGGCTGGGTGGGGTGGAGCAGCTTTGGGTAGTGGGAAGGGTTGTCTCAGGGGCTGGGCCTATGCTCACTCTGTCCCAGGAATGACCGATGCCACCTGGTGGTGGCATAAAAGAGCACTTGATTTTTAAAGTCTGCCTAAGAAAATCTTTTTATATGGGAGTCAGAATACTATAAAGAAACATAAGCCAAGTGTTGTGTTTGTGCCTGTAAATCCTAGTGATGTGAAAGGAAGATCACAAGTTTGAGCCCAGCCTAGGCGACTTAGATGGGTGGCAAGAACTCATCAAAATCAAAATAAAAAAATGCCTAGCGCAAAGGCATTGGACCCCTAGCCCCAAAAGGTGTTCAATAAGAGCGAGGTTACTTAACTTGTGTTGTTTATAGCTAAGCTCCCAAAATTTGACTTGGAGTCCTTTAAAGACAGGTCTTGAACAGCAGTCATCAAACAATGATGCCTTTGTTACCTGGGCAGGTGCTAGGTGATGTCGTTTGCTTGTGAGCAAGGTAGACTTGTGCCACATGGCTTGGAGAAAGACATATTAAGCAGGCCACAGTAACAAACACCCTGGGGCAAGGGTCAGGATGAGGCCAGGGATGGGAGAGGATGAAAGAATAGGGGTGTTAAGGGTGCACACCAAGACTAGAGAAGGAGGTGGCTGAAGAAGCTGGGAGCACACTGGGCAAATGGGATTTTTGCCCACAGGGAAACTGTGGGAGCAGTGGCTAGCTAAATGTCTATTCCTGAGACGGGGCTACCTTCAGTGCAGAGGAGCAAGCCTGAAGCTGGGGTAGGCAGCAGGCTGGGAGATTCTCTGGTGAGAGAAAGAGCAGATGTCACATGAGATGAAACACTTCTTTCTAAGCTAGGAGAGGCAGCTCTGGGGAGAAGACGCCAAGTTCACAATGAAGATTGGGGGTCTGGAGGTGGATGGGGGTCAATGACTAATAATCACCCACTGGTACCTGGCTACAAGTCAGGTTGCAAGATGTCTGCTGCCCTATCACTGCTCAGAAGTCAGCTGCACAGCTTTGGGCTCTGTGCACCATTGGCACCTCCCTCCCTCTCCACTTTCTTTTCCCCACAACTCGGGAAAAGGCACCTTAGGAATTCTGGGTTGACTTGTGATACACAAGGGGGAGCTATAGAGGTGACCTGGTGCAGTCAGTGGTGAAGGATGCTGTGAGGGATTTGGGGTATCAGCCTGCACTCCCTTGGGGTGCTTTTTTCCTGTGTATTGTTTTGAAGTTCTTAAAACAATAGGCATCAAAAGCAGACTTGGATATTTTACTGAAATGACAATTCAAATTCAGATGGGAAATCAGTCTGGCATGACTATTGGGGGACAGTAAGGGACAACAGTTGGTCTTACTTTAGGGGCCCAGGGCCCACCTTGTTCTGGCTTCTCTACAAATGCAACCTGATTTAGGAATAATGCTTTCAAATTACCTCCAATAACCTGATTACCGAGCCAGCTGTGTGTATGAACACTTATCAATGTGTCCCTGTGCATTAAGAGAAAACGTATGTCACACAAACATTCTAAATATATATTACTGAGATGGGAAAAAACAAATCCTTTAGTTAAATTGCTTTGCTGTAATCAAAGATTAATCAGTGTGTAGTGTGTGTGTGTGTGTGTGCGCGTGCTCTCCAGAGCTCATCTCTGGCTTTGGGTAAACCTGTCCAAGTCATATCCAAGTGTAGCCAGTCACCTTGCTATTCTGACAGGGGGATTAACCTCCCATCCCCACTGATTTCTAAGAGTTGAGGGCACTAAAAATGGTCTTGAATATTGTTTCCTTCCTGAGGTTTCTAGATCTGCAACTCAGACTGTCCTTTCCCCAGGCATGTGGGGGGCAGTTGGCTTTGAAGTCCCCATCTGTGCAGGGGATAGGCTTGTGCCCCATAGCAGCCTGTCCCCTCTCATGTGCTACCCATCAGCCAGCATGTGGTAATGAGGTCTGGGCTGTGACGGAATGTTTCTTACAGGACCTGAGCCTGCCCTCAGTCGGTGGCACACATTGGCAGCTTCCCACCTTTTGCACAGTGTGCAGGTAAGTGGACTACTTTGGCCCTACAAGGAGCCAGGTGACATTTTTGTTATGTGTGCCAGTATTAGAGAAGTCATTAAGGTACATTATTTTACACATCCTCCTAATCTCTCCATACTGCTTTATTTAATTTGTGATGAAACTGTTGAGAAAGGGCACTTAATATAGGACAGTCAGTAAAAGTAATTTATCATCTCCCCACTCCAGTGCTCCTGTTATCAGTGAACTCATTTTCTGCATTCACCATGCAATCAGCCTATTATTTGCATATTAATCAGGCAGTGGACCATGAAAGAACTGCATCCCAGCCAAATGCTGTTCTATCTCAGGAGAAACACTCAGTAATTATCATACATCAGTGTTATGATGTGGTAATTGATTATAACATCTTTCTGCAGTCCCTGGGGAGTCTCTCTACTAACCCATCTCTAGGGACTCTGGTGGATTTTTCTTTTTCTGCAAATTCCAAGTCACTTTTGCTGTTCATTACAAGTATTATTTCTGGGGAGTATTGATTCTCTTTTGTACTTTCATGAGGTATTCTCACTCACATGACACAAGCCTGACCTTAACTCAGGAAGGAGAACATCTAACCATGAGAAGTGTCCCTTCCAGACCTTGTGGGGCCTTGCTCTTTGGCTACCTGGCTTTAGAGCTGTAGCCCTGCTTTTGTATGAGTTTCCTTATCAAACAAAATGCTGCGACTTCAGCCTCTTCTAACTGTAAAGTTGGTACAAAGGCAGTTTGGCTGCTTTATTTAGGTGCCAAATGACAAACTAATTTTGGCCCTTATGCAAAGGACAAATCCAACATCTGCCATTTCAGACAGAGGTTATATTTAGGAACTCAGTTCCACAGGGAAGAGCAAATGCAACATCAAGATGAAGCCAGGGATGGACACTCCTGATTATCTCTTGATCCACCCAGGAGAATGCTGGGTGATCCTTACTCCTTAAAGAGGAACTGAGTATGGTCCGATGGCCATTAGCATGGGGCAGAGATGACATGACAGCTGTCCTTACCAAGAAAAACCACCTCAGGTTACTGTGCATATTTTCATTGAATTTGGACAAGGGGTTTCAAAGAAGCATGATTCTTATCATAGTCCAGACACTTTCCATGGCTAAACTTCATAAAGTCTAGTTTGATGTTGTCACTGATTTGCTGATGGTCCTTCTTCTCTTTTTTGTGTAGTTCCCTTGTTACTGCTCACAAGAGATCCCCCTGCTCCCTTTATGTACAGTGTAGGGAATTGAACTGAGGTCCGCATGCATGCTAGTCAAGCCCTCTGCTACTGAGCTATACTCCCCAGCTCCCAACATGGGATACATTTCTAGACACATTTCTTTTTTCTCTTAATTGCTTTATCATCGATAAAATTTTTATTTTGTCTATTTATGATTCAACTGTAACTTTGTTCTTTATTCTGGGGACACTGGAACTTGCATGTGCAGACACTTCTGTGGCCATAAAGACCCCAAGATCACACAAACTTTTTCCACCTCCTTGCATGCACAGATCCTCTCCCATTTGAGGCTTGCTTTTCTCAATCTGCAATCCCTTATCAGTTAAGGATTAAAGACATCAATATTGTGTGTGGTATATAATAAAAGATGCAAGCACATGCATTTCTCCCTTTTATTTTCACTACCTTTTTTAAAACTACCTGAGGATTTTTAAGCCTTTCATCTTATTCATACTTCCCTACAACAGCATCACTGAAAGCTGAAGTCCTCATTTGCTCCTGTGACCTACTTTTGCCTCTTGCACTGAACGCCCAGTGCACTGTAAATTCAGTTTTCCAAAACAGACATACAGGGGAGAGGGAGAGAGAGTGGCCGGAGGCTAAGCCAAGGTCTCCTGGACTTCTGCCAACGTATAGCTGGGCAGTGCCCATATAGGGGTCCTGGCAGAGCAATCAAGAGCATGGGTGGCTGTCACTTCTTACCTTTGTTAGTAATCATCTATTTCAGACTAGTTTGCTCTTCTATGTCTTACTGATGACCCATAAGCTACACTATCTTACTCTCCTTTGTTGTTTGTGCATGGTGAGGGTGGAAGGGTGGGACATTGGGGATGGAACCCAGGGCCTCTAGTACTGGTGCACTTTATTTTCCTTTCTTTTAAATTCCCTCCCTCCCTGCCTCTTCCTCTGGTAGAGGGTCTCGCTATGCAGCTCAGACTCATAGTGATCCTTGTGTCTCAGCCTCCCCAGCACTGGGATTACAGGCATGCACTACCACACCTGATTTTGGTGGTTGGCTTGGTGCGGGGCCAGTATGGTATGAACTACTAGGGACTGAACCTTGTCCTTGTGCTTGCCAGGCAGATGCTTAGACTGCGAGGCTATCTCCCCGACCCTGGGCCAACTTTAAAAAAGATGGATGGACAGGTAACTTCCAGGGATGGAATGGTATTCTTTCTTAGAAGTTAAGCCTCTTGGAGAAGTTTAGCAAGGTCACCCTGCAGCAAACTACAACCGCTGGCAAAGCTTCAACTCGAGGACCTGTAACAGAGGAGCCAGCAGGCCAACAGACAAATCTGATGTCTAACATTTAAAGCTGGATGTTTAACATTTCCCATGTGTACTTAAGTTAGTCTAAGCTATCAACACAAAAATAAGTGATGGCCACACAGTTTAGTGGCAGAAAAACCAACATTTACTTTTATTTTTTGGGTACAGGAATTGAACTCAGGAACTCACACTTGCCAGGAAGGCACTGTGCCACTGAGTTAAATCCCTGGCCCCAGAATAACTAACATTTAGAGGGTGTCTTATCTGTGCCAACATACTATTCTGGAAACTTCTTTTGGTGAACTATCTAAATCTCCATACAGCCTTTTCTCTTTTTATAGAAGAAACAGGTACAGAGATTTAGATGCTTGCCCACAGCCACAGAGGTAGAGGTACTGGCTCTGAGCGAGCACAATGTATCTCGGGCTGCTCCCATATGGGCCCTAGGAACTCACTGCCTAAAAAAATTCTTAGCGATGATTGTTTGAAGTATGAGGTGGCCAGAGAAGTACTCCCCCATTGCTGTAAAGAGGACGTTCCTTATGTAAGGAAAGTCTCTGTGAACTACAGCACTGTGCAAAGAGCAGAGAACAGCATCCTGAATTTTTCATGCTCAGAACACGAATGTCTTACACAACATGTGAGGAACTGAGAACTGGGTCTTTGTGGAGGGGATGACTTGGGGATGAGCTGGGTAGCTAAATGATTTTTGTATGTGTGTCATGCTGGGAATTGAACCCAGGGATTTCATACTGAACTGCACCCTCAGTTTTAAATTCTGACACAGGATCTTGCTATATTGCCCAGGCTGGGCTTGAACACACAATCCTGTGTCAGCCTCCAAAGTGCTGGGGCTAGAGGTGTGTGCTATCATGGTCAGCTCTGCTTGTTGGCTTGCTTGCTTCCTTCCTTTCTTTTTTGCAGGACTGGGGATTGAACTCAGGCCCTTGCGCTTACCAGGCAAGTGCTTATTCTACTGAGCTATTTCCCCAGCCCTAGCTCTGATTTCTTAAAAAGCGTGCATACTGGGTGTGATGGTACACATCTGCAATCCCAGCACTCAGAAGGCTGAGTGAAGAGGACCACCATAAGTTGAAGGATAGCCTGAGCATATGAGGTCAGCATGATCCTGTCTCCAAAGCAAACAAATCAACAAACACATGTGTGCAAATAAACTTTAACCATAGTACATTTTACTTATTCAAAGTCCTGGAAATCATAATTAAAAGACAGAAGCAGTCAAACAAATTCTGACTAGGCTACTGCTTCTTCTTCTGTGGTGGAGTCAATGACACATTCTGGTCTAGGAGCAGAGGCCTTGAGCTGCCCTGTGCCAGAGGTAGGTGGTAGGACCCAGGATACCTGCATAGGTTTAGGAATTTGTACAATGCCTCTTCCTAGCTCCCTCTATGTGTGGTCTTCCTGCATTCCTGCACCCACATATGCCTCTTGAGTGTCACTAGGTAGGTAGGTTGTACCTGAAACCTGATACCTGACTCTTCTGGCCTTAAGAGTGAAAATTTCTTTTAAAATGTCACCCTGGATAAGATGAAATGTCCTGCTGGGGAGATAGCTCAGTGGCATAAATGTCTGCCTGGTAAGTGCAAGGTCCTGAGTTCAATCTCTGGCACCAAAAAAAAAAAAAAAAAAGTAAGAAGAGGAAGAGGAGGAAGAAGAGGGCAAAGACAGAAAAAAAAAAAAAAAAAAAAAAAAGTTTCCATAAGGTTACCACCAAAAAGGAAAGAGTTGAACATATCACTATGTTCAAAGTCAGTGTCTCCACAGGCTGATGTCCCACGTAGTGTGATACAGTCACCACCTGCCTGTCTATATGCAACTTTCCAGTTTTCTCACTTGAGTGCACATGTGTGTTGACAGTACTGTGGATTGAACCTACGGCCTTTTTGCTGAGCTATATGCCCAGCCCTGTGTTTGCCAACACCTTGCTAACTCTTTTGTATTTGATCTGTTGTCTCTGGCTATATGTGAGCTAGTTTATACAAATCTTTTCAACTACTCCAACAGGGGTTAGGATGATTCTGTCCAGAGAGAATCAAGTTCCTTTTATTAATTTAGTTCTATCAAAAAGAAAGAAAGAGGGGCCGGAGAGATGGTTCAGTGGTTTAAAGCGCCTGCTTAGGAAAGCTCAGGCAACTGCAGGGACTGTGGTTTTATCCCCGGCACTACATGCTGCGCCAGCCCCACCACCAGGGCAGGCTGAGCCAGCCACAAAATAAACAAACAAACAAAAAACAAGCAAATAAATAAATAAATAAATAAATAAATAAATAAATAAATAAAAAAAAATGTTTTTTAAAAAGAAAGAAAAAAAACCCAAGGTAAGTCGCTCAATGAAGAGTTCTGCCAACTCTAACCAGTGCTAGATTTTCATGGTTGGGGTGCTCTTCAGACCACCCCAGGAGGGCTGCCTACAAATGTCTTCTCCAAGAGGCAGCTGGTCCTCTGCTGACAGATAATGGTAACATGAAACTTTGGAATTCTTTGTGGTGGACAAGAGTATATATCCATGTATTGGGTATATACTAGGGTATTGGGAAAGAGCTAGATGGTCTATTGCCTGATCCACTATCCTTTTGTGTATAGAGCTTGTAGGGTTGCAAGGGAAGCTGGTGTGAAAGCTGAAGACTTAACAGCTTGTTACCCATAGTCACAAAATGCTAGCAAGTGCTTGAGAGAGGTGTGGGCAGCCCTTTTTAGTAGTTCTCTGTAACAGAACAACTAACGTGGCATCCAGGAAAATGTCCCTCCTACCATTTTCTCCTTCTACAACTGTCTCTAGTGTTTCTGTGGGCCAAAGGATTAATCACTCTAAGGAACTGTGAATAGAAATGAGTTTTAAGGAATAAAAAAATTACGGTTAGCAGATCCTATCTATCTGAGTACCTGTTCTCTCCCTCACTCCCTCATACACATATATGCACATCTTCATTATAGCTCATGATTTGTTTTGTTTTACAAAATTTTCTTAGTGGTGGCATCTGGGAGGCTGAGGCATAAAGATAACAAGTTCAAGCTCAGCCTAGGCAACTTAGAAAGACTCTGTCTCAAAATCAAAACCAAAAGAGGGATGAGGATGTAACTCAGTATGGAGGCCCTAAATTCAAGTCTCAGTATCACAAAAAGCAAAATGCAAAACAACATAAAACCTGAAAATAAAACCTAACAGATAAGCAGGATATACTCCAAGAAGACCAGTCTCTACTAGTTCCCTTCTCCTATGCCACCGTTTCTGTTCCTGAGTACTTGAACTGCTCAGCAGGAGAGGTCAGGCATGAAGGAGGCACAGGAATAGAAGACATAGAAGGGGCCTTGAGAATTTCTATTCCTGAGGACCTCCTGGCACCATGTGTCCAAGTGAAGTTCTTTCTTGGGTCAAAGACCACCCTATTGCATAGTCCCCTACGAAGCTACAAGTAATGGAAGCTTTTAAAGAAGCCAACATGATAATGTTTGTAGAAAACATTCCTAGGAAATACAGCAACAGGTAACTGATCTGAAGATTTGTCCCCCCTCATTCCCCTGTAAAGTTTCTCATATGAAGGACATGGAGCCCACTGCTCATGTTCTTCTTTAGTGAGCTCTCGAGAGCTTCCTATAGGTCCCTAGTGATGCTAGTGAGGAGGTTGGGCAGATAGCTCTGTGACACAAGAGCCTGCCTGGCAAGTGTAAGGTCATGAATTCAAGCCCCGGTCTCACAAAAAAAAAAAAAAAAAAAAAAACAACTAGTGATGCTAGTGGTTGAAAATGGTATCAGATCTCCTTATGTTCAAGGTTGTTGCCCTTGATGCTTAGAGGATGCCCAAGTTATCACAGGAATGTTCTGGAATAGTCATACCTACCACAAGGAAACAAGTGAGGATGTACCATGACGTGGGCATCTGTCTCCTGATTTGACCAGTCAGACTGACACAGGAGTCACAAAAGAGCATGGGGAAATGGGGGCAGTACAACTGGATAGAGGGAGGCAGTTCTTTGGTGAGGAACTGGCTTCCCAGTCAGCAATCTGTCCTTAGCTGAGTGAGGAACCTAGTCACCATGGCAACAAAGCCCTCCCATTATGTCCTGAGAGTTCTGCTGTGAGATCAGGGCCTCTCTAAAGGCTCAACTGGCTGAGGGGACAGAAGCAGGTCTTCTAAAGTCCTTGCATACCCAGGAGCTCTTGGATCCTAAGTCTTGAAGTGTGTCTCCACATTGCCCAGGAACAACCTCAGCTAAGGCTGGAAACACTATCCTACACCCAACAAGTCTATCTTGCTGGGGACTTTAGGCAGCCCTGATCGAGCTACTGCTAGGGATAGATGATTCTTCTGAATTCAGGGGCCATAGTGAGAAAATCAAGAAATTGGAATCCTGTGGGAATCTCTGAGGCTTTCTCCTTTGCTTTCTGGGGAAACAATGCTGAAAGTTTCTTTTTCTTTAGATTGTCAAAGGACAGTTCTAGAACCTCTGATAGTCACTCATCCTAAGGATTTATTACCACCACCAAAGTAATTTTTTTTTTTTTTGAGTATCAGGAACCGGACCCAGGCAGGCCTTTGCACTGAGCCAGCTTAGTTCCCCAGGTTGCACTCAATCTTGTGAGTTTCTTGCCTCAGCCTACTGAGTGGAGGGATTATAGGCATGTGCCAGCATGCCTGGCACTATTCTACTTTTTTGAATTTAAATTCCATACACTGTAAACACAGTTACTTTAACTTTAGAAACATTCTTAAAAAGATAATTGAAAAACGTTGAACAAGGAAAACCACCACTTTTTTTTTGGCAGAACTGGGGATAGAACTCAGGACCTTGCACTTCCCAGGCAGGCACCTGTACCCCTGAGCTATCTCCCTGACCCCAAAAGCACCACTCTTAATCCTGCCACGATAGGATTTTTTTCATTCTTACAAGCACCTTCTAGTCTTCCTGGTCCAGAGGCACACTTCTGCTAAGCTATTATCATGATATATATGAGTATATATATATATTCTTCCCCATTTTCTGTTGTATCCCCCATAATTCCTGCTTTCCCAGGGTCTCCATATTGCTGATAGGCAGTGTGTATTGGGGCTTGGGCTTCCTGTTGGGCTTCCCTCTTGGGGTTACAAGGGGGATCCCATATGCTGCCTCTTCACAGAACCTATGATCTGTTTTCTGCCAAGGATTCCTGTCTCTTTCCCTTTTGTTGCAATTTATAGGTGACCCCAAAGTTTTAAATGAATTGATACAGTGTTTTATAAATATCATTCGTGAAGCACATGCTCTACCGCTGAGATACCCCTTGCCATACAAGTATCATTTGCATTCCTCTTAGTGTGTTTTCCCTAGTTGGGAAATGTGACTATTGTATGAACATTGTAGCACAGTGGTAGTGATCTGCTATAAAACAAAGCCATTCTTTGAGGCTGTGTCAGATTGTGAAGAGGGCTTTGGCATGGATTAAAAAAAAAACTTGGAACTGAGGGGGACGTGTTTTACTTGGGAGCAAGAGTTTTTAAAATCTTTGTCAGATCTGTCAATCCTGCTGCTGATGGGGCAATAAATGCTCTTAGCTGTATGAGGGGGCCAAATTTCCTGGGAGAGCAGGAAGAAAGGCTAGTTTTCACAAAAATATCCACAAAATGGTACAAGTAGTTTATTGTCCTTCTGGAGGGTGAGCTAGTGCTGCAGTGCTGAGTTTGTTGGTTATATTGGCTGACCCAGAGATGAGATAGGCACACACTGAGCCTTCAGGTGGCTGGGCCTTGAACTTGGCTTTGTAGGTGCAGGTAGCTATGGCCCTATTCTAGAGAAAACCAAATCAGAATATCCAAAATCCACAAAAACATCAATTGGGTGCTTCTACTGTGCTCTGGCTGCATCTGTGTGTGTTTAGTATCTTGGAACAGCAGCAGCCGCTGCCACTGCCATAGCCGACCAGCTGTTCCCTCTCACACATGTGTCCCCTTGTAAACCTTCTAGCAAGCTGGCAGGCTTCACACTCCTTACTTAGCTTTGTTTGTGTTTTCAATGAATCAATGGGATATGGAGACTAATCAACATGTTTAGAAAAATAAAGAAAAGAAAAAAGAAGGCTCATGATGCCGGCTGTTCCTGAAAGCTATAACAGAAAAGCTCCATTAAGACTGTGGGTTGAGAGCAGTGGGAGCCGGCAGAGGGACACCAGGAGTAGGGTGGGGGACATCCAGGAGCAGTGGCTGTGGCCAGTGTGGCCACAGAGATAATGGGCCAGATGAGAGAACTCTAAGATCCTGGGTTCTCTGGACCAACAGGTAGAAGCCAAAATTTTCGGCCTCACCACTGCTGGGCTCTCCCACCTGTGCCCAGGCTCCACTTCAACCTAGGCCCCTGTCCTGAGCCCTACAGGCTCTCCATTAAATCATGGAGTATTAGTAGGTTTTTTCTCTCTACTCCTCATCCTCCTTCCTCTCCCATCCTCTCATGCATTCAGAGGAGGCCTTCCAGATGAATGAGACATCCCCTACAACCCTACTAGGCCTCATCTCCAATCCGTGAGAACAGAAGCCCCTGAGCAAAAAATCCAACCTTAATTCAATCCTCAGCCCCAAGCTTGGGACTCTGCACCTAGAAGCAAACACATCAACGATGGCATGCAACGAGTGCATGAATGACATAGCAGTCTCCCTACTCAGCTATTGACTCTCTTGCTTACCACTAGAAGGGAAGTCCATGAGGGATCCAGTTTGCCATCAGCATATTATATCCCTTCTTTCTTTTTACTATTTTTAAAAAAATTATTTGGTACAGGGTCTCGCTATGCAGCTCAGGCTCAAAGTGATTCTCCTGTCTCAAGCTCCCCAGTGCTGGGATTACAGGTGTGCACCACCATGTCTGGTTTTGGGGCTGGCATGGTGAGCCCCGGATTCTGGGGACAGCATGGCACGTGGTACCAGGGATCAAACTTGGGACCTTGTAGTTACCAGGCAGGAGGTTAAACTGTCGACTGTCTCCCCAGCTCTTTTTACTATTAATAGAAACTTTATTTGTAATGCTCAAGATCCAGAAATAGCCAAATGCCTGTCAATGAAAATAGTATGAATAGTGAGTGGTACCTCTCTACTATGCAATGCTACAGTCAAGCAAAAGAACTTGCTACATGCAGTGAGTTGAATGGACCTCAAGGACTTTATCCCAAGAGAAAAAAGCCAATCTCTGAAGGCCATGTTTTGTATGATTCCATTTATACAATGCTCAAAATACAGCATGATAGGGATGGTGGCCAAGGTTAGGGACATATTGGCTTACTTCTAGCTCATAAGATCCAGACCAAAGGGTGCCTCAGTCTCCTGTTCCAGACCCAAGGAAGGGGACCAAGAAAAACACTGAGATATTTCATACAACCAGCATAAATGAGCTACTTACCTGAGCTCACACAGCCCTGCTGTAGGGGGTCCTGCAGTGACGTCACTGAATGGAGGACTAGAGAAGAAAAGGACACAGTTAAATGAGGAAGCAGCTCAGGAGCTTCTAACTACATGAGGTAGAAGGATCAGGAAGGACAGTGGAGAGCTGCAGGAGAAGTGAGGTGGGAGGAGGCTTCCTGCTGCTCATGGGCAGGCATGACTGGGAGCAGGTAGAAGCCATAGCCTGTGACACTTTCACTTCTGTCTTTTAACTGACTTTCCTTCCTGATTCCCTGATTTAACTACTTGACTTTTACCTATATTTATGTATAAACAGCATTTTCTTAATTGGTAACTCATTTTCTGCTGCTTATAAAATTAGCCAGGCATAATCTGCTTGCTCCTAAAAACTAAAGTCACTCCCATTGTGATAGGTTGTGGAAGGAGGGGACAGTTCTCAGCTTCCTGGGATGGTTAAATAGATGAGGGAAGCCCCCCACCCACCAGATTCCGCTATCCATTCTGAAGCAGCTGGGGGAGAGCGGAGGTGGCCTCACCTGAGCCTTGTGGCTGTCCCTGCACAGGCAGCACTCCTTGGCCCAGCTCTCCATTTAGCCAAAGCTGCATCCGGATGAAGGGCTCTCGGCCTTTCTGGGTTAGCTTGCTCCATGGTTTTGGCCGAGACAGCATGTCACTGACACTGCCCTGGGATAGGCCCAGTACCTAAAGTGGTACCCAAAGAAAGAGTTAGCACCTATGTATCAGCATGATGTCACAAGGTAACTTAGTGATGTACACATTGCTGTGTGGGGTAGGGAAGGGATGAGGGCACATAGGAAGCCTGGGACACTGCTTACTGGGGGACTACAACAGCTTGTGCAGGAATAAGTTTTAAAGATTACTGATGGCCTGGAATTGGGTGGGGTCCTGGGCAAGCCATGGTTATAGTCTCAGCTTCCAGCTCCCAGGGTGAGGTGGGGCTCCTTCCCAGGTTCTGGCTCCTGTCAAAGCTGTGGGTTGTCATCCTATCAGCTGAAGAGGAAGCAATGAAAAGCATCTTGTTCTTTCCCTAGAGGGTACCAGGAAAGACTGGGGTGCTGGGCCCTGAACCCCTCAAGATGCCAGAGTCGGGGATCTCTGAGCAGCATAGGAAGCTAGATTCCTTTGCTGACAAGTCATAACTTTAGAAAGGTCCAGGGGCTGGGGAGATAGTTCTGTGGCACGAGTGCCTGCCTAGCAAGTGCAAGGTTGTGAGTTTGAACCTCAGTCCCACACACACGAAAAAAGGTCTGCTCTCTCTGATCACACCCAATCCAGCGGTAAGCTAGAAAGGACCTGGAGCCAGTCAGAGAGTAATATTCAGCTGGAGATGATAGACAAGTCACACCCCTACCCCTCCCCAGGCTTCTGATGCTCACATATGGCCATACATATGTATAGGCACACACACTCCACCCAGGACACAGATGTAGCCCAGAGATATTTAGGGGCTTCATCCTATCACTCTTTTGAGACGTTCTCAAGTTCCAGAATAAACTACACTCATGGGCCAAACAAGTGCAATGCTATTAAGTCTCTCCTAAATTTAAGGCATGAGCACAAACATCTATTTAAATGTTCTCAAGTGATATTTTTACAATGCTGAACTAGAAATCTCAAGGGACTTTAATTTCTCACCCTTGCTTATAGCACCTCCTATCACCTTTTGCAAAATCAAGACAGAGGGTTCACACTCAGGTTGATAGCTGGGTGCATGGTAAGTACTGAGCCAAAAGTCAGACAGGAAAGAGGGATAGAGGGTGCCATAAGGGTGCCTGGGGCCCCTGTGGATCCAACCATGTGCCCTCTGGGAAGGCTGCCTCCCAGGGGAGTGGTACATTTCTCATTATGTTCAGCAATTCATTATCCAATCTATAACTATACTAAGGTGTTACATTTATTTTAGATTTTACAGGCAGGGCCAATCCCCATTATCCAGAATCTGTCATCAAGGAAGTGCCAAGAACAGAAAGATCTGGAAGCTCATCCAAGAACTGCCACACTTTTTAAGAGCTGGGAAGGGATGACATGCAAATGGCAGATCTCACCAGGTGTATGTGCTGGGCTGTTGTTTTGCTTCCCAGGCTGGAAAATATACAAGTATTTTCTGAGTAGTACTGGGAAGAAATGGTTGGGTTTGACGTAGCTTTTCTATTAAGTCCACTTTGGTTCTCTGCAGGCTGGTTGTCTCTATACCATCAGATCAAACTTTTTATGCTCAAACAGCCTTGGGGGTGCCTCTTGGTTTTACTTGGCAGCAGAGGCTGAACAGGGTCACCTGCAAGTCTAAGACAAGCAGTTAACTTCCTTGAGCCTTGGTTCCTTATCTCATGTGGTCATTTTATGACTGTAGCTGAGATCCAAAGGAGGGTACAAAGAGAAAAGCCATGCCCAAAACCTGGCTTGCCACAGGGCTCAGCAAGTGGGTCCAGAGAAATGGTAGCCTCCATGGAGTTGGGAATCAATGACACATAATACATTTGGGTCAATTAAAATGGGTGCTTATCAAGTCTCATAGGAAGGATACTAGTCATAAGCTACAAGAAGAGATGCTAATGTAAGTCCTGAACAAAACTCTTACCTTTTCCCCAAAGATCCTCTGGCAAATGCCGTTCTTGGCCAGCTTCTCTTTAACCTGCCGGGTGAGCTCAATGGTGTCTACCTCCTGATACATGTAGATCTCATATTGTTCGGGGGTCAGTGGAGGAACAGACGGCTTGGTGGGCTTTGCCATGGGCACGATTGGAGAGGAAGGCAGAGGGCTGTTCTGGGGTGTCTCGCTGCGGCTAGCTCCAGTCAGGCTCAGCTCTGAGCTCTGGGAGTACGGAGACTCAGCGTTGGGCCATTCTTTCCAGTACTCTGACGAAAGGCCCTGGTGCTGGCTGCGCTCAGGCCGGGGCTGGCTGCCACTGTTACCCTTTTCTTTCCCGCCTGTGGCCTCTTCACCTTTTGCCTCTTCAGCAGAGGTGGGGTTTTTCCTCTCGGGCTGTGCAGGGCTCCACCAGTGATCCTTCCAACCACCCCCACGGCCCAGCTCACTCTTCACATGCCTCAGAACCCCTTGTGCAGCATCTGTGGTGCCCTGTGCATCCAGGGTGGGCACATCCTGGGCCTCTTTTTTGAGGGCTGGGGTACTGGGCAGGGTTGAGGCACTGGCCTCAGGAGCTGATGGTGTTTTCTTCAGGGAAATGGCAAGAGGAGAGTAACTGGATACAGTAGGTATAGGTGAGGCAGACAGGAGCTTTGGGGTCAGGAGGGCGAGGTCAGGCTGGGACAGTGGGGCTGGTTTTAAGGCAGGGTCAAGGGCAGCCTGCTGGGCTTCCATTTCCCGGCGGGCTTGCTGCAGGATGGAGCGGATAGCATCATCAGAGTTCCCACTGCTGGATGCAGAAGACGGCTGGGCTGGTTCTGCTGCATGGGGCAAACACAGTGGGAGGTTGAGGTAGGACTGTACTTTTCATTCTGCCTTGCCCTACCACACAACATAGGTCATTTAGGAGGACCAATCTATGCTATTATCTCAGCCTTTCCCTCATGGTAATATCTGTGTATTTTGTCTGAGCAGCAGGCACACAGGAGTGAGTTCCCTGCCCGATGGCCTACTGGGCTGTTCCACACCTGCTGGATTTACTAGCACGGAGTGTGACTATATGAGCAGAATAGAAGCACTCAGAGATAATGTCCCCTGGGCTTCCTTTGTGAAGAATGTTAAATCTGACATTAAATCCTGTGATATCTTTCAAAATTCTTATGGTTCTGTCAAATGGAACAAGAGGCTAGAGCATCCCAGGGATCAGTGGCCATTGTTGGGGCACTAACATTCTGTTTATACCTGTGGTGTGGCCAGCATGAGTGGGCCTCACTGGCAGGGGAAAAAAGGAGTGACAGTGGGATTCAGGGGATGTCCCTGGCCCAGGAACCTAGGGCTCTGTGATTTCAGGACTGCTGGGCCTCAGCTTTTCTACCTGTAAAAGGGGGATAGCTGATGGACCAGACCAAAGATTCACCAGGCCCTGGCCTACATGTCTGCTTAAAGAGGTAGGGGGCTGGCCAGCTTCTGCATTTCCTACCAACTTCTGGTGATCATGGAGTATGTTTCTGCCTGAGAGATCTACTATGTGGAGTGGTCCTTTAGGGGTTCTGGATCTGCTATTTGGGAAGTCTATGGCTTCCCTGGCTCTGCACTTTGTTCCCCAAATCATACACTTTCATTTCTAGGAAAGGAAGTCTTATAAGTTGGCTCATTAATCAGCTTTAAAGGATGTCTAAAAACACTGAAAACAACAAAAACATCTGTATATTGCTTAAGTGGCTTCCTATGTACAATAAGGCTCTTTTTACAGCTCAGCAGCACTCACAGAGTATCAAACAAAGGAACTATAGTTCAGCTAGGAGGTGGCCCATGAAGGGTGTCTTACCTTGCAATGGGCCTTTCCTCTTACTCCCTGCCAGGGGTATCTTGCTAAGCATTCTGGCTGTTCTGCCACATGGGGACAAACAGGCTTCAATTTTAACTCCGGCCAGGGAGAACAAAAACCACGGTAGGTTGAGGGCTCTGTTTCTGGTCTGGCCTCAGCCCTATTAAGATATCTTACCTCTCTGGAACCTTCAGAAGGAAGCATACTATACCAGAGGAGGAAGTGCTATCACTGGAAATAGGAGTCAGGGTTTCACTGCTATTTACTAAGTTTAGGCAAATTATTTTAAAAGTGAGGCTGAGTTGGATAATCAGAAATAACAGGTGCCCAGACGTATATCCTGAAACATGAGGACTCAGAGCAGAATGAGGTAGTAGAAATGACCAGCGCAGGCTAGGTCCCCAGAGGGAGCATGAACTAACTTACTGGACGAGCCCGGTGCTAGAAGGAGATTATGCAGCCATGTGAATAGCCAGCTAGTGGCCCATACTCAGCTATCATGGCTGTTCCCTGCAGGTCAGGAAGGGTCTGTAAGGGAGGCACTCTGCAAAGCAATGCTTGATGAGCATACAGGAGGCTAAACATGAGGAAGAGCTATCCTCAGTCTCCTCTCCTACAGAAAGGGTCTGATCCACATAGTGCTCTTCCCAAAGAAAGCTCAGCCAGAGAAAAGGTGAAACAGAGACTCCATCTTCTGGAAAATGTGGCTCTCACATGGCCCTAGTTTCAGAAGCAGGATACAAAGGTGGATATATGCCCATACAGGCTACCTGCTCCCCACTAGCATTATATGTATCTATCATGTACCTGGTAAGGGTTTGGTTTTTGCACATTCTTTTTTAGTTGCATTTGGTCAAGTATGATAACAACTAAAAACCAAAAGCCTGCACTATATTTTTAAAAGGCTAATTGAAGACAACATGCTAATTTAAGGAAATTTTAAGGCCCTGGTAACATTCTTACATTATTGCTGGGGAATGACATTAAAAATGGTAATTATTAATAGCAAGACAGATGACACAAATCTGCTCTCCTCTGCATATACCTATATACTCACTACTGTTTAAAATTTAACCACTGCTGACCAGAATGCTCATGATAATTCTTTTAATTAAGCTTTGAAGACAGTGGTTGAAGAACTGTAAGCCATACCAGTTTTCTGAACTTGAAGCTCCCTCTTGGCTTGTTCCAGGATGGACTTGATTGCTTCATCAGAACCCGTCTCTGAGGCTCGGATCCGTGTGGTGATGTTACCTGCAGGGAAAAGTCACAGTGACGTTATCAAACCGAACTTTGGGCAACAAAATTAATGTTATATGAAGATATCATTTTGATAAATGGCCTTGAGCTGAGGCCAGGGATAAGGAGGTAGGTGTGGCCTCCCATAATCCAGCACTCTCATAGCAGGTACCTAAACATCATGCAGGACACTTCCTGCTGAACCTGCCTTACAGTCAATGTTACTTGGCCAGCAGGACTGGCTTGCACATTCACCTAAGCTGGTACTGTTTGTGGGTTAGTACCAGGGAGGACAAATCATTTAATGCAGTACAGAAAACGGCAGATTGAAGGGCCAGGTTTTTCATGAGTTATTTAGAAGCATCATCAACAACTGCTTTGGCTCAGGACCTGCACACTTATTTTTCCCAAAGAGGAAAAATGGAAAGGAAGGCAAAGGGCTGAGATTGATCCTTCACTGATCAATCTGGGTACACCAGGTCAAGAAGCACAGGGCTAAACTTAAATCTTTTTTAAGGTCTATGACCACATATTTTCTCAAAATTTACAAATAAGGTAAGAAGTGTTCAGGGATCCCTAAAGAACAAGAACTCATTCTTAGGGTCACATGTTGCTCTGCAGAGCAACCATTGTGCAGATGCTCTGAAGTTACCAGGGCTGAGGGGCTGGTCTCAGTTCTTTCTGGAAGCTATTCAGGTATTTTAATTTTTCACTACCTTAATAGGAAGCGCCACGTGAAACTGTTTAAATAAGGTAACTATTGAGATGAAGCCCCTTTAGAGCTGAAACTCCAAGGAGTATGGTAAAGGTCAGCCTGCTAAAGACAGTGGGGGAGCTGACTGCATTTATATTATCTGTCCACTTGTGGGAACTTTGACATACTTTAGAGTTAGAAGTTTGAGGAAGCAGCAGTATCTAATTTGACTTGGTAAACTGATTTTTCTCAGAGCAGTAATTGTTAATTCTTTCACCTGCTTCTGAGAAAACAGAGATAGTGTAGCTGGAATGGGGTCTGTGCTTCAGGACTAATCTTAGGGACACCTTCTTGTGCTTGGTCTGCACTCAGTAGGGTATAGGCAGCTCGGGGGAAGGGGCTGGTCATCCTTGAACCCATGTTTTGTTTTATACTTACTAGCTGTTTTTCCATCAGGTTCCAGGCCAGAATCATACTGCACAGTTTTAACCCAAAAACACAGCTAATTACATGCTGCTTCCTAGGTTACTGACTGCAAAGAAAAACACCTGCCTGCAACATACCTTCAGACCCATTTCTTCGTTTCGGTACTTCCTGAAATAGTCTGTTCAGGCTCTGGCCTGGATTCTCTGTTGAAAAACAAGTGTGGTAAGAACAAAACAATCAGGGGAATGGTGGCGTCAACGATATGGGCTGTGTGACATGAAATCTGAGCCGCCTGATGCTAAAGAAAGGGCTCAGGGCTTCCTGCGCAACTTGGAGCTCCTAGAAACTTGAGAGAGTCCCTTCCCTGGCTGACTGGCCTACACAGGCTGTGGCTCTACTGTAAGAGGAGATTGGACAAACCTAAACAGTACCTATTGCTGCCAAGAGAGTCTCAGGAAGGAAGCGCTGTCTCCAAGCAAATCATCTGCCAGCCCCCAATGAAGCTCCCATTAATCATCCAAAGACATTCAATTCCAGTTAACATCACCATAAAATGTTCTGCATTCTTTTTGGTGCAAATTGATGCCATTTGGAACACAAAAGTCTCTCTTCTCTGTCTGTGTCTCAATTTCAAACGTACATATGAAATGTGGCTTACAAAATTCTCTTTAAATCACTGCTGACTTGGCATGTTGGTCCCCTATTCCTAAAGAGGGCAGGAATTCTTTATATTGTGGATATGGCTGATTTTTGATCCTTTTATGGAGGGTAGAGTAGGATTATAATTTTTATGTATTTTACTGAAGGCAGGTGTGTTTTACTAATAGTGCTAAAAAAAATCACTTAGGAAGCATAAATGAGTTAAAGCAATACACCTCTCTGAGAGGTCAGGGGAAAAGAAGCAGCAGCTTTGAAAGGCTTGCCCTGCAGAGTGCCGCATGAGGGGTGGAACCTAGTTGATGCTCCTTCTACAGGGCTAGGTGGCACCTGAGGGCCACTCCCAAGTGGGGCCAGCACAGGTCAGTTGGGTTCAGGGATCATAAACATGACAGGATACTGTGCATAACGCAATTTCCTCCAAATCAACACATGGCAGAATTGTCTAAGTGCAAGGAACAGAGCATGTTCCCAAGGCCAGCTCCCCCAAACCTAAAGGCTGCAGCTGATGCCGCTTGATTCTTCAGCTCTAAAAATGACACAAAAAGAATTTTATCTGATGTGATGTATGGATGTTTTGCCATACATGCATGCACCTGGCTGTGCACAAACACGTATGTGCACATACACATGTGTGCGCGCATATGCGCGCGTGCACACACACACACACACACACACGGCCTTGTGACACACTCACATGCTGGTGCCGACCTGAGGGCATCTCTTACCTCTTTGTCTGCCTTGGATGCTGCGTAGTGCCAAGATGTTCTGCTCATCAGAAAGGAACTGCTTCATCTTGTGGAATGGTTCTTTACCACGAACAGTCAGTTTATTCCAGGGCTTTGGTCGGGCCAGGATCTCACTCACAGACCCTTGTGACAGTCCCAAGACATAATGTCCGAAAATACGCTGTCCAATATTGTGCTTGATCAGCTGCTCTTTGACCTGCCGGGCAATTTCTGCAGTGTCTATCTCCTCGCCCTCAGAGATGCTCCCAGCACTTTCGGATTGGCTAGGAGATGGGGCCATGCCATTTACATCTGGGCTTTGTTGTAATGGAGTTGGGGAAGATATGGAATTTGTGCTGTAGGGACCTGTTGAAAAAATCATGCTTGTGCTTCCTGCTTCCTGCATGGCCTTGGAGTAGAAGGAGTGCATTAGCTGTCGCTGGAGGAGAGAGTTTAGTGCAAATTTTCCTGTAGAAGCCAGGGGTAGGCTGGGGCTTGCCAGGGATGAGCTGAAAAAGTCTTGACTTAACCCCGCTGGTGAGAACTGGTGTGTACCATTAGTATTGGAAGCCTGCTCCCCCGTGTTGCGGGGCAACTGAGGAGGAGGGGAAGCCGGCAAGGGTCCAGGGCGCCGACTCTCAGGCTGGTCTTTCCCTTTTCTCCTGGCTGACCCTACAAGGAAGGGCAAACAGAATGCATTATGGGGGATTCCAAAGGGGAAAAAATACCAAGACCAGAATGCAAAGTAAGTTTGACCCACAAAAGGGAAAAAAATAAAAGTGCAGATTTTACAAGGGCCAATAAAGTGGGTTGGTTTGTTTTTCGATTGAATTTGTCAATCAGCCAAACTAGGCCCCCCAAAACAAGCCACATGCATTCATGTTTGCACCTTTCTTGTATGTTGCAGCCTGGAGAATCCCCTTTGACAAAGGTTGAAACTACTAGCGGCAAGGGTCTGGTAACACACACAGGGAAGAGTTGACAGGTCATGGGCCTTGTGTGGGTCCTCTAGCACCACCTGAGCTATCACCAGGGGGCCCTGCCTGAGATGCAGCAAACACTGACATTTGGGCACCAGTGGGGTTGCTCCCCCAAGTGCCCTGAGGCGAAGGTACCGCACTGAGTCCACGTGATTGAAAGGCGCACATGTTTTAGAAATGCAGTATCATCGGAGCCCACACACCGTTAACGCAGTTTACCAGCTGTTAACCAGAAATAGTCAGTGACGCCAACATTTTGGGATGAGCAAAGAAAGGCTAAGGATGGGGGACAAGTCCCCAAGGAAAACTTGACAAAGAAGAGCACCCTGACCCTGGGAGGGCAGGCAATCCCTGTAAGCAGCCTCTGGAGACACTCTAAGAAGGCTGACTTTTGCCCCTGGCCTGTTCACAACACAACTACAAAAGACCAGACAGACAACATCCTCGGGTTGTCCCTCCTGGAACCACAGCAGACCCGCTGCAGGGTGCGCGCATCTCATCACAGGGTAGGTTGGGCAAACCAGTGAGGAGGGGTCATGGAACACTCAGGGTTAGTCACGGTCCTCGTCAATCGGCGTGCATGAGCCCAGGCTCACATCACCCTCCTCTTCCTTGACCCCTGGAAGCGAACCAAGCATGGCACACGACATTTGTCCACCTACCGCTCAGGTCACTGTTGGAGATGCGCAGTGCAGCATTCTCAGACTGCAGCGAGCGGTTCTTCTCCAGCAGCAGCACCTCCAGGGGCTTGGCTGCATCCTAGATAGGGCAGAGGGGGATTCATCACAGGCTCATGATGGGGCGCCATCACCAGTTTCTCGGACCCTACACCCACCACACCTTCCTGTCTGCCTGCCTTCCTGCTTCCGTTTTCCGTCACAGAGAGATTCCCTCAAAGATGTTTAATGGTAGGCAAGTACTCTCCCACAAACCTTGTTCCAACCTCCAGGATATTTAATGGGCTCTCGGAAAAATTTAAATTCCTTTGAAAAAGAATTAATTTCAGCTTAGACTTTTTTCTCTTCTTAAGACTTGTATGGCTTCTAGACAAATAATTATTATCTATTCTGTTTCAAAATCTAAACTTGGGCCTTACTTGACAACAGGACAGGCTGCCAAGCTACAAACCTATGTCAGAAAGTAATTGTAGATGTCAGTTGCCTTGTGGGGGTTGGAAGAAAGTTTCCACCAGTGACATAAAATGTTTTTAACTAAAAACAATTTTTAAAAGTAAGAGGTCGGGTCTTGCTATATTGCCTGGGCTGGCCTTAAAGTCCTGGGCTCACATGATTCTCTTGCCATACCCTCCCAAGTAGCTAGGACTATAGGTACGGCTCACTAGGTGATTTTAGGATATAATTAAACTGGCCACCAGTGTTTTTCTACTGAGGTGCACAATTACTGTTCCTAAGCCTATTTATTTTTGATCTTGAACACAACCTGAATTTTACTTTGTTTCTGTTGCTGGATCTGAAGCCAGGGTCCTTATGCATGCTAAATATGCACTCTACTGCTGACATGTACCCCAGCCTCTGAAGTTGTTCTTTATTCATGTTCTTAGTGCCTGCCCAAGTAAAACAACAATTTTACTGGAATTAACAATTTAGAAAACATTTCTCTTTTTGCCTCTTTTAATTACAGATCATTTGCTTCTGTTTAAAAGTTCTCAGAGAAGGAAGACTCAGAAGCACAAGTGAGAGGTCCCATGTACAGGCGAAGATAGGAAAGCGGGACCTATGGACCAGCAGTGCTGCTGCCACTGCCACTGCCACAAGAACAGTGAGAGAGTATACCTGTGTCCCAGTTCCTTCTGATGGTGCAAACTCCATAGACTTCAGGATACTGAAAGAGTAAGACAGAACAGTAATTTTCTACTTAGATCTTTGACAATAGCCATGCTAATAAGCATTAATGTTATAATTTCCTGCTCTGCAGGAGCTGAGGAACTGACAACTCTTAACAACTTCCCTGGCAGGAGCTTTAATCTGATAATGTCTTTAGAATAACTAGTATTCAACTAGCAGTTGGCTAGCGAAAGATTTTTTTGCCCAGCATGTAAATCACTCCATATGGAATCACACCAGGTCTGTTCAAAGTATAATTTTAAAGTTTAATACAGACATCACATTGTTGTAAGTGGAATGTATCTGTGAAGTTTAAAGGGAATGAAAAAGTTCTCTCAGGCATACCAAAGAGAGGGCAGCTCTATTCTGGCCATGTACTGCTCCCTCAGTAATCAGCACCCATTCAGAGTCCAGAGGAAAGAGACAAAGAGTAACAGCCTACATAGAGATGGCTGAAAAGCCAGGTGGGCAGATTGTGCAGCTCTGGATCTGGGAAGAAGCTCTAAAGACAGAAGAGGGTGAAATATCTTTCCCCACTATTCCTGTTAGCACAAGCATGGGCTACAGCCCAGCCCCTCCCAGCTCTGGACAGTATGAACAAGCCAGCAGTTGGGTGAGGTTAGACCTCTGGAACTCTACTTTTTATGTTCTTTTTGCTGTGGACAGTCCCTTCTGCCTGTCACCATCAGACAGAATAGGAGAAATGAGAATGTAGGACCGTAAAGAGCTTTCCAGTGCTCCTTATTATCCCATGCAGGGAACAATGGGGCTTGAGTAGGCTGGGTCTAGAGGGAGGTTTACAACTTATAGGCAGCAGGTCAAGTAGACTCTTTGCACATTTCTGCAGTGGACATCTCTGGTCTCCTTTAAGCTTAGGAAATGCTGAATAAAGATGCTACCACAGGTGACGAGGTCCCCTGAGCTGCTGTGCTAGTTCAGTTAAGGTCAAGGACTGACCCTTCTAGTTTGTTTGCATTTTTGCGTTGTGTCAACTAATAAAAACAGGGACAAGGTGGAGCTTGTGAGTAAACGATGTGAGAGCCCTGCGTTCTTCATATTATATTGGAGAGGCCTTGAGCTATCTGGATAAACTTGTCTTTTCTTTTCTTTTTTTTAAAGAATAATTCATACTTTTTGGAACTATACTATTGTTCCTTGTTTGGGATCTTCTTTGGGATGATGCAATGAGAAGCTGAATGAGTTTGTACAGGTTAAGCACCCAAAATCTGAACAACAAAACTTTTTGAGTGCCAGTATGATTGCACAGTGCAAAATTCCACACTATGAAACTGCTTCATGTACAAAACTATTTAAAATACTGCATAAAATTATCTTTCAGGTTAAGTGTAGAAGATGCATATGAAACAAATTTTGTGTTTAGACTTGGGCCCTATTCCCAAGATAACACGTTATGTATATACAAATGTTCTAAAAAACACCCAACAACCCCCCCCAATCCAAAATTTTCCTGATTTCCTAGAGGTGGAGCCCAAGAGCAGGAATAGCTCCAGGCAAGGCAGAAGCTGCATGAGCCAGTTCTTCTAGGTACTGTAGGGGTCAGAAGAAAGAAGAGGTTATGGAAGACCTCCCCTTGGAAGAGCTTGAGGCACAGGCCCCTGCAGGGTCTGGAGGACACACTGCTAGATAATCTGGGAAGGGAAGGTTGAGCCAAGGGGAGGCCTGGGACGGTCAAGCAGAAGACCAAGGTGGCCCACATGCACTGTGGAAGGGCTGGCATAGGCTGTGTGAAGGAAGTTATCAGTGAGCTTGGAGCATGATGGGCTTGGAGGGAACAAGAACGAAGATGGGCTTAGACGAGAAGAGAAAGGTAAGGGGGCCAGGAAGCTGCTAGGGTAGGAGGAGGAGGAAACTTTTAAGGATGAGAAAGCACCAGCTCTGGAGGGCCACCAGCTTTCAGCTGTGGCCTCACAAAGGGAGAATCAGTCTGGGAAAGCAGGGTCTAAGTGCAGATGGTTCTACTTTTCTCTGGGGTTTTTATACCTGAAAAACAGGCTCCTATTTACAATTTCTGTAAAGGCAGTGTTTCTCTTGACTCTGCATGCTGCGATACTTTCAAATGTACAAAGTCTTATAAAAAGGCCAAAAAATTCCATGAGCAAACACTCTCAGCACTGGGTAGCCCAGAGTACCACAGAAGCAGAGCTCTAGGGCTTAGGCTGCTCTGACACTGCTTGGCATCTGCTCGCAGATGATCTTCCCAGCATCTGAAGGGGCACAGGCATCTCCACACTTACTTTAGCTCTTTCTTCACCTCTTCATAGTCAGCCTGGCCTTTGAGTTTTTCTTCCAGTTGCTAAAAACAGAGAGGAATGTTAGTGCCCATGTCTGAAAGAAGGTCAGTGGACTTTGTTGACCAATTCCCTTTATGACACCTGGCCATCATGGAACAGGAAACTGGCAATGTGGGTGCCACCTTTTGCCTTCTTCTTCTGGGCTGATCCCACTCTGAGCAACCAAGATTTAAATGTAAAATGCAACAGAAGTAGTAGGGAAAAGTTTCATAGAAGTGGCAAGCAGAACAAGGGAAATTCTACTTTATATGACACACCAGGAAATAGCACATTGAAACAGATATGTACACTTGGTATATAAAAAGCAGTATGTGGTATTTCATAAAAGGTATCAGCTGGCTGTCTATACCTTCTGGGAGACCTCTGTTAAAGAGAGATATAAGCCCTTTGCTATTCTGGTATCAAGGCACCAAGAAAAAAGTATTTGTGCTTCTAGAGTTATGGTTGCTGGCATTTGGAGTGCCCAGCCTAACAGGGACTTCTGGTTCCCATGGTCCTCACAGAGAGTGGCAACACTTTCCCAGAGTGATGACATTCTCAGGTAGTGTAGAAAAGACTGAAATTGCTGGAAATTTCAGGTTGCCAAGAGCAGTTGGTGTAGGACATTAGTCAAGCTGTGTCCTGAAAGGGTGCTCTTGGACTGCTTTGCTTCTGGCCTCCCCCAAAGGAAGTTCCTTGAGTTAAACAAGGACACTTGATGTAAAACCGTGAGGACAAGGTAGGGTTTCTGAGCTCAAGCTGAATAAATCTATGGCTTGAGCTGTCAGCTCCTTCCATCTATAGGGTTTCTAAGAGTTTTATGGTCTCCTTGCCCAGCCATGACTAAGACTACAGTTTAAGATGCTTGAGAACATTCTAGTGTAGGCAGGAGACACCCAGTGGCTGTCAGTCTTGATGCTCTTCTATCTGTGACTCTACCTGCTATTTTGAGAATGCAAGTGCTTTGGTGAGCCCCTTAACACGAGAAGGATTTTTTTTTTTTTCTTTTTTTGGTTGGCTCAGGCTGCCTTAAGGGCAGGTCTCATGCTCCATGTGGAGGAGGGGATCGAACTGAATGCAAGTGCTCTGAAAAGGACACTGGCCCAGCCATCTGCTGCTGCCTTTGCTGGCAATTTCATGTGTGTGTGTATTTTCTGTGATATAAAAATTGCTTCGCCTTACTCCTTTCTAAGATCTCTTGCTAACTTTATATATTATAATGGCTTTCTCAGTCGTAATCAAATGAAGGGTAGTAAGCACTCATTTTCCCACAAAACATTCTCAGAAGGTACTCCTAAAGAAGTGATTATTTTATTCTCTTCCCTATGGTTGACTAGCAGGAAGCTTGAATGTGCCTGCTTTCCTTCCATGCACAACATTATCTGCAGCATGGCTGGGAGGCTTAAAGCACTGGGACACAGTGATGCATGTCTGTCATCTTGCCACTCTGACAAGCAGAGGCAGGAGGACCCCAAGTTTAAGCCCAGCCTGGGCAATTAAATAAGACCTTGTCTCAAAATAAAGGGATTGGGATGAAGTCCCTGGGTTCAATCTTAGTAGGAGGGTTGAGTGAGATATAGCTAAACAGTCAAGAAGTCCCCAACACCTCTTTTGCTCTGAGACAGTTTTTGTCTTGGACAAACAAGCTGGAGGGAAGCTTGGTGGATGATGCTGATGATGCTTGTCTCAACTTGCAGACCACTTCAATCTGGCTCTAGGGCAATGTCCTTAAAGGTGAACCACTGTGGGTGCCACATCTCAAAAATGCTTTGGGAAGGAAGGAGGGGGTGTGGGTACACACCATGTGTTTCTACAAGTCTTAAACAGTGTGTGGGTGCAATGGACCCATAGAGGCAATGCTCCTGCTGATAAATGCTAGTAGGCAGGAAAAACATTTAGGGCCAATGATACAGAATCAAAATCTGGGAACTGGGTTACTTTCCCAAAAAATACACAGATGGCCCTGGCTTTCTGTGGTTAGATTCAATAATACTGTGAAAGCAATACTCTTTAAGTAGAAACTGTGCACTGAATTTTGAATTTGGTCCCTTTCCTAGACTAATGATTTACTGGATTCTTCCGATGTGGAGCAGCAGCAGCAGCAGCAGCAGGAGTTGCAACTCCATCACTGCTGTAATCACTGATACATATCATGTGCTATGTTGCTAGCTGTGATGTCTGAGAGGTTAGGTGTCTTAGATGCAGTTTTCAGAGATAGATATGTGTAAGCGTGAGTGATGAACTCAGCCTGTTGAGTATGAAAAATCAAGCTCCTCCTTTAAAAAGTAGGGGAGACCAAACTAATGTGAGTTTTCAAAGGGCAGTGGGAAACACATGTGGGATCATGCCAAACGCTATGACTGTGTCTGTGCTGCAGCCAAGTTCACCTGTGGTTTTGGGAACCTAGAAGGTATTCAGGTTTTTCCTCAACTGCTAGATAAACTGTCTCTTTGAAATCTTAAAATCTCAGCAAAACTTAAATAATAAGTAAATTAAATGTAAAATAGCAGTATTTTGGTACACAGCAAATTAGGACACTCAGTTTATAAAGGATAGCTATTTTTCTCAAGTGGGTAATATGGTTCTTGGTATTCAAAGGTTACAACACCACTACATCTGACACTTTAGATCTCTGGGGCTTCTTACTCAAGATCTGTAGAGACTGAATTTTGGCAGCCACTCTGGGATGAGGTGCATGGAGCCTGTAATACAGAACAGCAGGCTTGACTCTCAGCAGTGACATCAGAGGCCAGCTGGCTCAGGCTAGGGTGGACCCCTTGGCTTTCCTGGATCTCTGCTTGGCCTCTGGTTGATGTTGACTCTGGGGTCTAGGCCTAGTCAGCTTGCATCTCATTATCTATTAATCGGGACCCTCCCCCAGTAAGTATATCTATCCCATAATTCCTTGGGGGAGAGGCAGCCATCATGTAAATTTGAGATCTGCTGATACTGTGTTTGAGAGGAAAAACCCAGGGAGACTTTGGTGACTGGAAAGTGAGGAAGTTCCAGTTCTGGATCCACTGAAACACTGTGGTGTGCATTCTACACATGCTGAAGGGATACTGAGAACACAGCATAGAAAAACCTCGAAGGTAAGAGGACTGAGGACTGACAATTGTACTGGAGGATCTCCATGAAATGGGGTCTTAGTGTCCAAACAGACTGAGAAGCACAGCTACCCATCTGGCAAAGGAAGAACCCTGAGCAAACATGATGTGGTTGCCTTCTACTTCTAGGAGCTGTGCCCTGGGCACTGGGTTGACAGGAGCCAACTGTTTGGAGAATGGAATAACAACAGATTCCAAGGTGTGTGTGTGTGTGTGTGTGTGTGTGTGTGTGTGTGAATTTAATATTGTCACTTCTGTGTGGCATATCATGTGTGCTGTTTTGCTGGGGATGGTGTGAACTCTTTGGATTCACTGAATGAATGGGTCTAATGAATCTTTCCAAGAGGATTCACCATGGATACCCATGCACAATTAAAAGTATTGTCGGTGATGCCAAATGATTTACAGTGATTTTATAGGAACCTTTTTATGACCTCTTCCTGCCAACCAAAGGCCACTTCATTTCTTACCCTGCCTTACTGTGCCAAGCATACTGGCTTCTCCTTCTTACTCTGGTGCCATGCTGGAATTTCTTCTTGCTTCTTCCTTTCCTGGACCAACTCATGATGTCTATAAGGCTCAATCAGAACAAAGCTATTGCTAGAACTGTGTGTCCTGGGCTCTGTATGACCTTGGATGCTTGATATCACAACTTGCATGGGCCATTGTGGAGGTCGGGTTCCCTTTCTATCTGTCCACTGGCTTATAGTGACAATAGAGTGATAGGAATGCAGAGGTCACAGCTTCAGGGTGGGGCTGTGCCTCCTGCTATAGTTATAGGCTGGACACCTCTGGGCCTAATGTCACCAGAGACCATGATGATCAACCTGCCTACTCAGAGTGTCACTGGAGTTTAATACACTGAGAGGCCTGTGCCTGTGGATTAGGACCTCAGAGGGCAGCCCAAGCACAGAGTGACAGCAGGCCTCAGAGCCACACCACTGGGAGATGTAAGTTATGTGAAGGAGGTGGAGTCTAGGGACACATGGAACCTGCCTGGAAATAAAGGGCCTACTGGAGGCTGAGAAATGGTTATCAGAAATGGTTATCAGTGCCCCTATGCCTAAGGCACACAGTAAATTCCCACAGAGACTTAATGCTATCAGAGCCTCAGGAGATGAGGGCCAGCAGATAGAAACATGTGAGTTTAGGAAAAGACCCCCAGGTGATTCTAACATACTTGCTTACTTGCCCAATGCAGTGGGAAGTACTAATCTTTAAGACATCTTTAGAAAATGTAATTTCTCCCTATGGGAGATTGGCATTCTTTTAGCTAGCCTTTCTTATAAATTTCCATTTTAAATTAAAGCTATTGGTAGCATTATTTTCTATGCCACAGTGAGTATAATGCAGGTGACTACCTAATTATACTACTTCTATATTCAAGTGTTGCGACAGAAAACCACAGAATAGAGAGCATCAAGAATAGCAGCCCTGTCATTGCAGTTGGGTTATTTCATTAATTATGAACATGGAATTATTCTCCACAAATGGCACGGTGCTTAAGCACTTGTCACATTAGGCAGGAAGAAACATCTCCACTTGGAAGCCTGTCTCTCTGTCTATTTAAAGGTTAGAGGATGCAGCAGGAGATGTGGATGTGTTACTGTGAACTTCACTTGCAAGAGTCGAACCCTGGCTGGGAAAGACTGGCAACTATAACAGTCAGAATGTTAGGTGGATAGTCCAGGCAAAAGGAAGAGATCTTGGACAGTTTCAACTAGGTAGGGCAGCAAAACAATTAATCAGTCCCCCAGTTACAGATAATGCCTCCAGAGGGTATTAGTAGAAAAAAATCCTGATCACTGCAAAATTCAAGGTTTTTACCCATAAAGCCTTTGCCTATGAGCATATGTCTCAAAGACTGAGGACTGCTAGGTAGGGTGCTCATGACTCACGCCTATAATCTAGCTATCTGGCAGGCTGAGGCAGGAAGAACACAATTTCAAGCATAGCTTTAGAGTTAATGAGACTCTTTGATTCCTGATGTGCTGTGCTGGCCCTGCCCCTAGGGCATGCTAAGACAGTGAGACTGGGTATGGTGGCACACGCCTCTAATTCCAGTGCTTGGGAAACTGAAAACAGGAGGATCACTACGAGTCGGACTTGTGTAGTGAGACCCTATACAAATACATAAAATAAACTTAATGAGACCCTATTTCAAAATCAAAACATAAAAAAGGATCAACCTGTAGCACTGAAAACAACAACACAGAAGACATACTAACAAATGCTCAGGCAAAGTCTCCTACAATTCCAAAGAGCTGAGAGTCAAACAGAAAGGTGTGATATCCTTTAACAAATACCACCCCAATTTTATTTCCTGTAGACTCCCAAAGCGGGGAAAATGTGGCTCAAGAAAAAAAAGTGGAGGGACAGGAAAGGAGGAGTGGAGAGAGGAAAAGGCAAGCAACGTTAAGGCCTAACTTGCTCCTCATTGCTCCCCCTGTAGTTACCACCATGAAGTCAACAGTCTTTCCCTGCAAAGGCATCAGGTTGCTGGTGTGGCAAATCTCATTCATAAAATAGTTTCCTAAAAACTGTATCCCTGCTTAGTTTAGATTAGAGACTATCAATTATATACACTAGAATAAAACAAAGGCCCTAAGAAGGTATCACATTTTAATTAACCTTATTCCTTTGGGGTGTGGGGGGTGGATTTGCTTATTTGGGAGAATCTAGGGTCTTTTGTGAGTGAGTTTGCTATCAGAGAAATCTTTACTTTTGGAGACAAGGGGTTAAGATAATTAAAATCAGAGAAGTCTTGTTACTAGAGGATATGTTTTGATTATTAGATCAGATGAAGATAAGGGAGCAGTGATTTTGGAAGAAGTACTGCTGAATTGTTTCATTAACTGCATAATATTAAAGAATTCCCCTAAGAAATGGATAAAGAACATTAATTTGTGAAACTGTGTTTCACTTTTTTGTGAAGGCAAACATTAAAACCTTAACTGACTTAGATGAAACTGCTCCATAATGAAAAACAGAAGGTCTATAGTTTTGGTTGCATGCAGCCTTATACAGGATATAGTTGAGTCATGCACTTTAACTATGACAAAGGGGAGAGAGGCAGATTATCTAATAATAATGCCACTGCAAGGGTCAGAAATGGCTATAACATGAGAAAATTAGGTTTAATCTAGAGATAAAAAATGAGTCTTGGTACTCACTGGGCAAGCTGATGAGAAAGGAAAGAATGTTGGAGAAATAGTGGCCACAGATGAGACGAGTTTCCTACATCTTCCCAAAGCTACAGGACTTTCTCCTCAGAGAGACCCTGACACCCACCAATTTTTCAGAGTGTATAAAATTCAAGGAGGCAAAAAAAAAAAAAAAACAAAACAACCAAAAACAAACTATAAGGGAAAGATGCAGGTACTACTGGTGTCAGTGACAGGATTGTTGAACATTTAATTCTAGATTTAAGTTTGGGTATGCGTTAAATCAAAAATTTCCATTAAAAAATCAAAATGGACTTACTCACATTTTAAAATGACTTTATGAAAGTAAAAATTTCTCTTTTTTCCTTATTTTGTAATGAGATCTTTGCTATGTAGTTCAGGCTATCCTTAAATTCCCAGCTCAAGTAATCCTCCAGTCAGTCTCCCTAGCAGCTATAACTTACCTGTATGCATTACTGTTCCTGGATTCTTTACATTTTTACAACTAACTTTGATCTACATCATTTATTGTATATTGGTTCATATATGCATGGAACAGGGGGCTATGAGGCAGGAACAGAAATGGCCTTGGGTGAGCCCTCATTGGCTAAGCCAGAGACCTCGAAATAATTTGCTGGTCCTGTTTCATATGCTAAAGAAGATACCTTCCAAGAATCTTCATGATGATGGCACCCAGCAATCTAGGTTCCACAACTGTCTTCAAATTACATTTGATTTGAAGGACTACAAGTACTTCCAAATATAATTACTATTATTTAGTATATGGAAAGGTGCTGGCTTCTGCTAGGCTACCTAGCCAGTATGTCTAGGAGGGCAGATCTGGCACACAGGATATGGGAATGTCTGTCAACTCAGGGACTCAGACAGGATTTTAGGGCTTTTGTGTAACTCAGACACAGAGCAAGATGTGAGTCCTCCCATCCTGCCAAGTACACTGAGTCCTCTCATTCACAGATAGCCTAAAGGGCCCACAGAGCTAATGACACATCTACACCAATAATCTGGCTGAGACACACATCAAGCCCCACTCAGAATCACAAGAACACCAGGCGCTGCCTCTGGAGGTCGTAGGTGCTAAGGCAGGTGGTATATGTAACATTGGACTTGTAGTGCTGCAAAAAGTAATGAGTGGCTATAGAAAGGGACATGGTGTCCATGCCAGAGCTGGCAGTGGGTTCAGCTCCAGTCTCCCATCCTAGGTTCTGGGTCTCTGTTTCAAGCTGCTTGGCAGGGGAATTTGCTGTCAGTTTTTGGAAAGCAGAGGGTATGGAGGTGAGTATGGGTCTAGCTTACTGGTGCCCTCATGCCCCACGGCCCAGTGGTGTCCTTACTTTGAGTGTGCTGTTCTTGGCACTCAGCTGCTGTTCAAGCTGGGAGATCTGGCTGGCTGAGTTCTCACGCAGCTTTGTGAGGCTGGCCTGGAGCCTCTGCACATCCTCCACCAGCTGGGCAATCTCCCGCTCTTTAGCGGCCAACTCAACTTCCAGGCTGGAGCGGGTCAGCACTTCTATGGCCTGCTCCTGGGGAAGACAAGAGAAATGACAAAACTGTACCAGCTTTGAGGTGGGTTTGCAGTTCTCTATGGGAGAAATGGAGGCAGAAACTACCCAGATCTCAGGATGTGTATGGTAAGCTCAAGGGTGAGCCAGAACTTCCTGCCTTTACCTGGATATAATGTGCTGGGTGACCCCCCACCCCCCCATTTACAAGTCTAGTTACCAACTGGACTTGTTTGTGGGATAAATATTTTCTGAGTACCCACTGAATTCCATGTACATGGCAAAAGCCCCAGTCTTCATGGGCCTCATAATCCAGCAGATTATGGGGCTGGGCATGTCAGGCCCATCAGACAGACAGAATAGTAAGAAGTGTGTTAGATGGTAAAAGTGCTATAAAAAAAGCAAAACGAGGGCTGGCCAAATAGCTCAGTGGATTAAAGTTCCTACAAGCAGGCACAGGGGCAGGGATGAGGGAGGTAGTTTGATCCCTGGGCCGATCCGGCCCTGCCCCCAGGGTGTGCTTAGCCAGCAATTGAGGCTGGGTACAGTGGCATGCGCCTGTAATCCTAGCTCTTAGGAGGTTGTAAACAGGTGGATCGCTACGAGTCCCAGTGTGATCTAGAAGTGAGACCCTGAACACGCTGTAGACTACATCCCCCGCCACCCTCCACCCCACTAAAAGCGAAACAAGGAGGACATAAGAACCAAGGAGGTTCTGGGAGGGTGGAGGCTTTCATGAAGTGACCAGAAGTGTCACTGAGATGGGGGCATATGAGCAGAGTTCTAAAGGAGCTATTGGTGGTGGGGGAAAAAAGAGCTCATTAGCTAGGCAATGGTGACTGAAGTGACTCAGAGAAAGCATGTAGAATCAAACACTGAAATTTTCTACCCCAGCATGGGAATCCTTTAGATTCATTATTACATTATTTAGAAGCTGAGGTCTTCGTCTGACAAACTGATCTTTAAGAGTTTAGAATTGCCACCAAAGAATTTAAAGACATGGAAGATGCATATTTGTATACTTCTTAGAATATAATAGAAACTATTATATTCTATTTTTATAATAGAAACTGTTATTATAATTGAGTTTTTAAATAAAAAAAAATTCCTTCCAAAATGTTTAGTGTAGAAAATTTGCATGACAGAGAAAGAAGATACTATTTTTTAAAAAAGATCAATCTCTAACTCTGCTTCCCAAGACTTAAGCAGTACCTGTGCTAAGCTTTAGAAGTAATCACAGTTCTAGTATGACCCTGGAAGGTTTTCTGTAGGACAGATGTGCTTCTGGGTGTGACTGACAGGGACAGGGGGATAGGGCTCCATGGCTTCTAAGAGCTGACTCACAGTGTAGCACAGAATACCACCAGCCTTCCTTGTGCCCTCTTTAAACTATGCTATTTCCTGCTTTGGTCTTGCCTGTGCCCAGGCATAAGCAGGTGGCAACCTGCTGGCCACCCAGGAAAATGATCTTTTATATCACCCTCCTGGGAAATCTACATCTTTAGTATTTGAGGCTGGAAAGTTCTATGTGTCAAGGAGTGACCCTTTTCTGTTTCTTGGATCTGTATGATATTGTGAAAGAGGCTGTTCTTTTTCCTGACATCTGGTGGATAGATGTGTGGCTCCGGGAGCCTGAGCATCTCCTGTTGGCTTATTATAAGACACAACCTACCCTGATCATCCTGTTTGGCATGTGTGCCAGGGCTACTGCTAAGTCACCAACATGCCAAGTACACAGTGAAACAAGAATAAGGATGGAGAGTTGCTGTGAGAAACCCCAGAACCACTTAAAATTTTGGTGACATTTTTACTGCCTTTTATAAAACTATCAGTCTACAATAGAATGAAAATTTAAAAACCAAAAAGTTCTTCACCATGGAGTTTAGAAAACACCATTCTAGATGACACTGGTCTGCCAAACCCGGACCCTAGGAGGCTCTTAGGCAGGAGGAGACATAATGGAAATGACACTGGAAGAGATCAGTCTGATTGTGGATGTAGACTGCACCTACTCATCTGATAATAGAACAAGTTTCATCAATCTTCCACCCTGAGAATGCCAGTCGCCAACAGTGCTTTGAGGGCTCTTAAGCAGTCTACAAAACCATTTCAATGACTGGCCTTGCAATGGTCAAGTATCAAGGACAAGTGGTTCGAATATGGCTAGAAACAGCAGCTCTCAGGCTGGCCCTGGACTAAGGGTGACCTGGGAGCAGACCATCCTCAGAGGGTCACCTGCTCCATTCCCAAGGCCCAATTTGACCTAGAAACAGGACTGTAGGTTCACCATCTGACTCAGAAACTCAAGCCACAAATTCATTGACAATGTAGCAAAAAAGCATTGCTGAGATCAGATAATATATCAGATCCAAATCAAACTAGAAAACACCAAAACCAAAATAATCCTGTCCTATCCCAACCATGGCTCACTTTCATCTCACATACACCTGGTGGTCTTGTCGTAAGGACACAGTGGAAAACTAAGAAAGAAATGGAGACAGACCTGGGGAATGGCCAGGGTACTGTGGAAGGAGGGGCCTTAATTGGGGTAATAAATTGGTGGCTTCTCAGCACAGAGCAGGCAGGCTAGGAGAGTCACTGTCATTACCTATGTGGCAGTGTGGATGAGGAGAGGAAGAGGCAGCCTCAGAAACTTCACTAGGTGGGTGTTAAGCAGGTAAGGTACCACCAGGCTCAAGACTGAGAAGTGAAATCTTTCATTTGTCTCAGGCTCTACCAGGAATCAGAATCTCGTGGGACTCTAGAAGACGGTCAGGTTCTGGGCCTCTTCTTGACGTAGAGACTCCAAGTGGGGGATGGAGACAGAGGGAGTGTCCAACACACGATGATCCGGATGATGGTTGAGGTGTGTGGATGTGACATGACAACAGGACCCTGTGGTACTATCATTGGGAAGGACTGGTCTCAGAAGTCTGTCCAGCATGGAAACACCCAGGTTCCAAGATCCTACATGTTCTGTGGTCCCTGGCAGCTCAGAAGTTGGGAGAGGACATACAAAAATTCTTAGCAGAGTTTTAAAATGTTGTAAAATATAAGGATTTCAGGTGAAAGTGTGAGCCACCAAAGAGAAATGTTGTGTTCTGCCACTTTTTGTCCCTTTGAGCCCATTTGCCTTCCTGTCCTGTGACCTGCTGGTAGGAACCACTCCCCACTACCTGTCTCCTTAGTACCCATGCTGAGATCAGAACGCAGAACCCCACCCCTATGATCTTATCTCATAGTCACTTCTAGGTTAACCATGAATGAGAGGCAGGACCACTGAGGCCAAAGTATTCTAATTGCAACATGCTGGTCACATTGAGCCAGGACCTGAGTTAGGAAGAGACTAGCTAGAGTCTGGTGCTCTTCCAGTTTTATTTCCTGTACTGGTAGTGAGATAAGAGAGTGGAAACCTGGCCTTATAACGCTTCCTTGTTAAGGCACAGGGGCCTGGAGTTGGATCCCTGGGCCTGCTGTGCTGGCCCCGTTCCTGGGGCATACTGAGGTGGCAATTGAGACTTGGCATGGTGGCACGCGCCTGTAATCCCAGCTCTTAGGAAGTGTAAATAGGCAGATCACTAGCAGTAGTAGGCTATAAACTCAGCTCCTCTGATCTAGCAGTGAGACCCTGAACACCCTGTTGACTCTTCATATATATATATATTCTTCCTTGTTATACTTCTGTTCCTGCCCCACCACTGGCAAGATACATGGTATTTTCTGGTATTATGGTGTCCTTGGACTCCAAAGGGGGCAGGACACCAGGGACCAGAGAGCTGAGCTGTTCTCTGCATATACCCATGAGGGCCATTAAAGATCCTAGCTCACTGGCTGCTGCAAAGAAGCAGTAGGGTGCTGGAGGGGAATAAGGGGTACTATGCTAAGGTTCATAATCTGACTTGACTGGTTTCTAGCTGTGTGACCTGTGGCAAGTTACTCAGCTCCTCTGAGCTTTGGTTTCCTTACCTGTGAAATAATAAAACTTCCCTGTAATAACTGTGCTGTTGGAGGCAGAAACAGACTCACCATGAAGTGAGCTCAGTACAACTGTATTCTGATCAGGAGCTTGCTGAGTGACTGCTTACCTTCTAGAATTGAGGTTGCACTGAGACACCCAATGGATGGGCTGTGGCCTTTGCTAGACCTATGGACTCTACTGTTCTTCCACTTAGTTCTGCCAGCCAAACCCAATAGCCCACTTTTTAGATGGCGTTTGAAGCTACATGGGGAAGCACAGCCAGTGAGCCTGGGAAGCGGCTATGGGAAGATGGAACCAGTGCCAGGCAAACACGACACTTAGCCTCTGATGAAGTGTATAACTCCCCAGGACCCACAACCAATTCTACCTGTAAAAACATTCATTTCCTGCTGAAATGTTTGGATTGTCACAGGCTAGGATGGGGCCAGCATTCTTTTCAATCCAAACATTTAGCTAAGGAGCCCTATTAGATGCATTAGAATGGATGGCTTCCTCCTCAGACTCCCAGAGAGGCACAGATGCTGCTGGCCTAGTCCTGGGGCTTCCCCGGATCCTGGTACTGTATCTAGGGCATTTAAGCTTAGATGAGAGTGGATAGGAATAGAGCTGAGAGGTCATCTCAGTTGTAAGTGTTGAGAGAACTGATTGCAAAGGATGCTTTGACCCCTTAAATGGAAACCTATTCTCTCTATTCAAAACATTTGAATCCTACACTTAATGTTAAAGAAATTAAGCTAAAATGTATTCTTTTGGTTTTTGAGATAGGGTCTGGCTAGGTAGCCCAGGTTGGGCTATTCTCAGTTCTCATGACCTAGCCTTTTGTGTGCTGAGATTATAGGTAGTATGTTCCACACCAGGCTAAACTTCATTCTTTTATGAGGTCTTGTCACAGACACTTGGCTTCATATTCATTTCTGGCAATCACTTAAAAGCCCTTGGCCACAGGATCTGAGGTCCCAGCCTAGTTCTAGGTTGCCCAGTACCTGCATATGCTCTGGGCCAGGTGCTAATACTCCCAGGGCTCAGTCTCATCTACATAAAGAAATAATAATATTCATTTCAGAGACAAGGTGGATTAATAGCTATTAAAGTGACAGAACTTATCACTGTAGCAAGTTTTTCTGACAATACTGTATTCTCTTGAAAGGGCCCGGTCTTGTTTCTGATTGCCCCCACTGTGCCTATAAGCCAGGCCTGCAGTAGAGGATCTGTCAGAGCCAAAGAAAGGTACCCTAGTTAGGCTCATTTAAACTAAACTTCACACACAGGGATATAGGTTCTGGGGACATGGTGCCCAGCTATAGGAAGGTGAGCTGCTATTTATTATGCACCAAGCCTACACTACGTGCTTTGGTCATAACTTCCTGAACCCCCACAAAACTTCTTTCTATAGATAGAGGAACTGCGACCCAAGAAGAGGAGCTTCTTGCTTAGGTTGAGACATACAGAGCTGGGCCTAAACCTTGGTTACTTCCCAGGACCTTGGCTACTATCCTGTCCCATATTACAGCACAGCATTGAGGGGTTCTGGGAAATTGATTGTTCAAAGCCACCTTGATCAAACTGGGGAAACTCTGGCTATGAGCTGCTTTTGTTAAGAAGTCAGGTGGCAAAAGTCCTTGCTCTTCCAGGATGCTCATGCTGGGGTCAATTCCAGCAATTCTGGCTGATGTGACCTCTGTGTTCCCAGCTAACAAAAGACTACTTCTCTCCTCTGAAAGGACATATGCAGGAGAAGAGCAAATGTTCCACTTTCCTGTAGAATTCTGGGGAAGTCCTATTTCAGACTTCCTCTTCCCAATTCACAGTCACCTCCAGGTTAGGCTGGGAAGGCGCCTTCTGTGTGTGAACATTTCTCCCTAACTTCCACCCTGGCACAGGGCAGAATTCCTCCTTTCACTCTACCATATTATGGCCCTAAAGTGGTGAATTCATTCCTTACTGGTTAAAATAGTACTCCAGAAAGCAGCATCAAAATCCCACAGCAGAAAACAGCAGTAACACAAGTGTATAGATGCACTTTAGGCCCAGGTTACCCACCACATCCGGTGCCTTCTGGATCTGTGAGGCTAGCTGCAGGGAGTGATTGGCTGATGAGAGCTGCTCCCTTAAGGTCTCTGCTTCTCTCTGTGCCACCTCTGCCCTCTGAGGAAATGAAAAGGGATGAGGAGAGAAAGTACATTTGGTTTAACAACTGACAATTATCACAAGAACATTCATCAATTCATGCCTGACTGACTATAATTGATTTTCCTAAACACTCAACCTAATAAATGCTTGAAAAAAAAAAACATAGAATGTGATGGATTTTTATTTTAAACAGTACAAGGAAGAAATAATTGAGCGATTATGACAGTAATTTAACGCTAGGAGCAAGGAATCCCCTGCTGATACTAATGCTCCGGCCCACTGAATTTCCCAGACTGAATAAATACCAGTGGAAATAGAGTCTTCTGATTCAATTTCTTTCTATTCTCATAGACCAAGAAGATTTTATTGCAGGATTACTCCTGGGAGTAATTCTCACGGGTAAACAGTGAATTAAAGACATTTTGGCCATTCTCTCACTAAAAACAGGCACAATGTTGTGGTTGTTTTCCTTCAGCAACATTTCCATAAATGGATGGGGTGTAAATGCCACTTTCTTTTGTAAGGACCAGTCTTATTTCAGGATGTTTAACCCTACCCCAGGCAATGTTTTTGAATGTTGACACTGTTTTGTGCAGCCAGTTAGGTCAATCTGTGGCTAAGGTATGTGAGTGACCTAGGCCAGCTCTGGGGGCTGAGCAGAAATGACTGCAACCCTTCACCATTTGCCTATAATTTCTGGATGAGGAATTCACAATAACTTCAAACCCAGTCTTCCCACTGGATAACGATAGTCACTCCAGTGCCTGCAACTTGAAAGAAAGGATATCTTGGAACAGAGAAACGAGGGTTAAGGTACATAAGCTGCACTTTCAACTACTCATCTGTAAAATGGGAACCTTGTCCTTCTCAGAGGCCTGGTATAGGATGCATATCCACAGAGTTTCACAGTACATATGACTTGTGTTCAGGGATGTTTTGTTAATGGGCCTTGTCCTGGGACAATTATGACTGACACAGAACTCTAAGACAGGTAGTAAATAGCAGCACATGATATTGGAAGGCATGTGGATGGAAGGTTACATGCTTCTTCTTTGTACATTTTAAAAATTACATTCTGCTAACAGAAAAGATTAATGAGAACAGCCTGGCAGGGCAAGGATGTTTGTGTGTTTTCTTATTTTGTGGTACGACAGCTGTGTCTACTAATTGCTAAAAAGCAACCCACACAAAGAAAGAAGTTAGTTTGTCCTGGTACTCACTGGCCAATTGTATGAAAAAGGGGTTTCGGCAGCTTTAAGTGATTTGGTTGCAGTGGGAGCCTCATTCAATCTGTCTATGCACATAAGACAAATGAGGGCAGCTGGGCTTGCCCAAGGTGGGCCTGGTGACCACCCGCCCTGCTTCTTGGAAGCTCTGGAAATGTCACTATATATAATTCATGAGTTGCCCAGCCAGTTTGTAATATTCTCAAGCAACCTATCCCAGAGTCTCTGCTCCAAATGGAATCTAGAACTGGTCCATCAGGAAAGCTGGCCATGAGAACAGTGTTGTGAGAATGGCAAGGGTAACTCCTGGTTCTTGCTAACTGATCAACTATCATGGCTGTAAAAAAAATTCCTCTTTGACAGAAAGACTTCTTTTAGTTTACTTCCAAGTTTTTCTGATAATCACACAAATAACTGAAAAGCACATTTTTCCCTTGCTAGTTAGCTAAACCCCTGGGTACAACAATTCCCATGACTCTGCCAGGAATGAGGTGTATTGTGATATTCCCTACTCTGACTACAAAAAATATTTTTTCATTTACTGAAGATGTTATGATAGCAGTCAACGGATGACATCTGCACCCTGGTGTGTCACACTGGCTCTGAAGTATTTTAGAACTATCACAGCTAAGGTGGCAAGTTTGAGAGGTGTCCCCAGGAGCCTGTGGGGATCTTGGAGGGTAGAGACCCAGAGTGCTGTCCTATCAAAGGCAGAGGGCCCCCAGAATAGAGGTGTATCTTAATATTCCCATAGGACATTGGCATTCAGCCCCAAATTCATGTACAGAATTTCTCTTGCCCTATCCCTTGGTAGTCACTGCCTTTTATTGTATCTGGCCTGACTTGGTTATTTTAGTGCAACTTTTTGATATTTAGGATTTATAGTCTGAGTATAGTTTTTCAAAAGAACACCAGCCCATCATCAAAGAATTGAGTTTGTACAGTTAAATAGGCATAAACCAGGAGAATATAAAAAATAAGAGTAGTTTTTTTTAAAAAAGGAGCAAGGATCAGGGAAACAGTGCTATGGAGCTGGTGTGGATGTGTTTCTGTAGCTGATAACTGTATTGAGCTTGCTGTTGGCCACTAGGGCAGAAAGAAGGGTGCTGAGCCACATTGGCTCCACCTGTTTCAGGGTTATAGCCCTCTCAGAGCTGTTGTCTGTGATGCCAAGGACCTGTAGACACTGCAGGTTGGCACTAGAACCCGTGGTCCCCATAAACCCTGCTGGTCTGAGACCAAGGTGCATGTTCATGAAAGCAAGACGAGAGATTTTCCTACACATGCCTGCCACAAAAACACTCATATGTGGCCTGAGATTGACTTGGACAAGCCCAGAATCCTAGGAGGCCTAAGGAGTAACCCAACAGGCATTTTCTGGCCTTATGGGAATGGCCCTGGATTCAGCCTGAAGCCAGCATGTCTTCCGCTCAGAACAGGTGCCCAAATAGACTTCGTGGATGAACAGGGCTTGAAAGCAGCTCTGCCCTTGTACTGTGCATGGGGAAACCTTGGCATTGGAGCATCAGGGATTTGCTGAGGCTATGTTGTTGGAAATGCCTCAACTGGATTCCAGCTTCATGGTCCCAACTCCCTGTCAGCACACAACTCTTTGGCCGGATAACTCCACACAGGGGTGAGCGCCTTTAGCAAGTCTCTGTGTTCTTTCTGTGCTGAGCTTTTTCTTGGTGAGGTTAAATATGGTTTCCAGTCCCAACTTCAGCCTAAAGAGACTTCCATTAGGGCAATCTTGAATCATTGAAGTCATAGAGGTTAATAGGACAGTAGGCTGACATGACTTCTTCCTGGTCTCAGTGTCACAGCAATGAGCAATTTAGTTCAGAGCTGGGAGAGGAAAGCTCCTCGGCATGGTTCTGCATAGCTTCTTTCTGTCATGAAGTCTCAAATTTGAACATTTACAGTCACCAAATGAGATAGTGAATATTAATGCCAGTATCTCGGTGTTGACCAAACAGGTGTCAAGGACACTTCTACTTAACTGACAGCTGCTAACACCTGGTAATATAACAGAGTTACCAATCTTGTAGAATCTGACTACAAACCTTGCACAAAAATCCTACATCAGGTCAATGAACAAGGAAACCACTCCTTCTGGAGGTCTCCTTGATAGGGAGGTGGCTAGTTCAGATGACATGTGGCTTCACTGAGATTGGGGCCAGGGACCTTCTCTCAGGCTCTGTTGGCTTTTCCTGTGCTGTCACCGTAGCTGCTTATGCCACTCAGATTTAGCCAGGGTGATCCCCCCAGATCACAAATCTGAGGTCTTGCTTCTGCCTATAATCCCTACAGTGCTCTCAGGCTAGTCTCTCCCCAACCTGTCAGACTTGCCTGTCAATCTACACGCCAGCTCTTCTGGTAGCTTGGTACCCTATCCTGCCCATTTCCCAGGAGCTTCTCTCCAAGCTTAAGGTCCAGGTCAGTATTGTTGCTTCTGACTTCCTTTAGATTTCTCACTGCCATTCTACTTGTCTGCATGAGCAGGGATAATACTTTTAACAACGTGGGGCTTGTATCTTCCGTACTTGGATGTTTTCTTACACAAGTGGATTCACCTTTATTCTCTAAAATCCTAGACTTCAAGATCAGAAAGTACTTGTTACATTATCTAGTTCAGTTCCTATTTACTTCTTGCCTGAGTCCCCAGCTCATATTCTCTCAAGAGTTGACTCAAACCTGCTAGCATAACTCTGATGACAGGGAGTTCATTCCTCCAGAGTGGCATCTTCAGAGGAAGTCAGGCTGAGGAGTTTTCCCATACTGGGAGACTGCTTCCTCCTGCCAGCTTCCATGCCTGGCCATGGTCCTTATATGTCTCAGCAAAATCCTATCCTTCTCTTCTTGTTGGTCTTGAAAGCTACAAGGAGAGAAATCACAAGATCCCCACCCAAAACCAATCCCTTTCCAATCTTTTACCATTTCATATTGTTGAAAAAACATCATCATCATCATCATCATCATCATCATCATCATCATCATCATCATCATCATCATCGTTTCTTGAGACAGTCTTGTTACATAATTCAGGCTGGCCTCAGTGATCCTTTTGATTCAGTCTAAGTCCTGGGACTGCAAATGTGCACCACCATGCCTGGCTAAAATTATTCTTATGCTGCCTTTTCTCTCTGCTTCTCAAAGACCAGCAACATCCCTAAACCTCTAGTTTCTTTTGTGTCAGGTCCCTTCTCTATCCTGGCTCTCACTGTACTCCAAGGAACTGTTTTCTTTACAGCGTAGCTTCTAGCCTGAAATGAAACTTCCTGGTACATGCTAACTGCTGTAGGCAAGCAGAAGCACTACCTACTTCATGGTAGAAATATTATCTTGCCTGATGCAGTTATATGAGGCGATTAATGAAGGTTCAGTGGTAAGAATACTACCCACCTCCCCACAGCCAATGTTTCTCCAGGGCTCAACCCCATGAGTCTCCCCACTACAAGTCTGTCCTTCCTTAGCAGCTTCAGGACTAACATGTACTTATGGAGTTATTGATTTCCCTAGCCATTTTACCTCCAGTCTTTAAAGCAATCCTGCAAAGGTAGTACACTAGCTGCCATCCCTTCCCACACTTCCTTGCAGAAAATGTTTAAAGTTTTACACAGTGGTAAGGTACAGCATAAAATGGAACATTTTAACAACTGTTATGTGTATAGTTTAGTAGTGTAAAGTCCAGCCACACTATAGTATATCCATCCTGTATAAATAAATGCTTATACTCATTTAATACCTCTTGGTCCTCTTCTCTGGTGCTGGCAGCCTTCACTGGACTCTGTGCTTCCAGGAAGCTGATTCCTCTAGATACTACATCTAGGGTGAGTCACACAGCACATGTCTTTTTGTAGCTGCCTTAGCTCTCTTGGAAAAACGTAATCCTTTGTCTTTCTCTTTCACTTATATTTAAGATTAAGGTATTTAAGAGGTTAAGGTACTGGGTAAGGCCATATAGCTAGGAAATCCAAGTGTCACTCTGGAGATGGCACCTTTCTCTCTGGCCCTGCCCAATATCACCTGGATCTACAACAGTGACCTCATCACCCCAAGGACATCAACTCTGCCAAACATCTTAGGCACCTAAGGACTGCCCCTAACATCTGAGAGATACCTGAGAGATGTCCCCAGTGATTTACCTATATTCACAAGACCCAGGCTCCCTGCTGAACAGACTTGGGCTGCCTAAAAGTGTCAGCAGAGAGGGCACATGCCCAGCACTGGCCTGAGGGACACAAATGCAATTACGCACCGAAAGTTCAGTCCTTCCAGTACCCATTTGTAACTCAGGTCTCTGAGAGATGGAGCAGAGCAGATTGAGTGAAAACAAAGGTGTTTATTTCATATCAGTTTATCAATGTTTGAGAACCTTCGCTGGAATGGTGTTTCCTTGCAATAAGGTGTGACTGTTGCAACTGGGAAACACGGCTGTGTGAAAGAGAAGTCACTGGACAGGTGGTTCCGTGTCCTTGCTTTGTGCTGTCAAAAGCCTAGGCTCCAAAGCCAGACTTGGACTCTGTTCCTGGCTCTGTACCTGATCAACCCTGACCTCAGTTTCCCCATCTGTAACATGGGAAACCTAACTACACTGACCCCAGTGAACTGCTATGAAGGCAAAGTGCCTGGGATTCAGAATAGATGAGCCACAAAGATCAACACTTCAAAGCTGCCAGCTACTGACTGGCACTCAGGTAACTAAGGCTATACATGAGACCTCAGGTAGTTCAGGTCACCCGAGTCCACTGAGGACCCCTTCCAGGTCAACCCAGGATTTTGAGGGGGCAGGTCTGAGATCTAACATTGACCACGATGCTCTCCTGAAGGAGAAAAACTATGAGCTTCCTGATTATAGTTATTACTATGCACAAAAAACTGACTTTCCTGCTTCCAGCTTCAGGTGGGTGTTATCAGGCAAGGACAGATACGGACACTCAGATCTAGGTGAGCAGTGTCCCCAAAGGGCAAGACCTATGGTACTCTGGCAAAGTGGTAGACAGAGACTGAAGCTTGGGAAGGTTGTGCTTACCTATAATTTCCTAGTACTCATGGCTACCAGCTGTAAAAATGCATAGGCAGAGGCCAGCTTTCAGATTTCTGGGATGAAGATCTATCAACAGCCTGGGTACTTCTCCAGGCAAATAAAACACTTGAGAATACTGCTTCTCAAGGCAATGGTGCCATGTGCTAAAGCAAAATCTTTTCCTAAGTGTTTAGCACTACCGAAACTGTACCATGTACCTATTTTATGCTGGACACTTGGTGGGGTCATTTCCTGAAAAGTATGTCTGGCCACTGAGTGTCATGTGAGAGGCCCTCAGCTGGGAACCTCCTCAGAGTGAGTGGTGAGAATCACTGGGAGGTGGAGATCAAGAACTCTGTCAGGTACCTCTAGAGTATAGTGGATGCCACAGCAGAGGGTTAAGATGAGAAAAGTAGACCCATGGAGTGTTTATCTACCATAGGATGTCTGTCATTCTGGGGCCAGATCAAAGGAAGTAGTGCCATTACTTTTTGTGCTATCTTCCAACTTAAAAGCACTGATGAAGCTGCTAAATAATAATTGGTCTCCTATCTTAGTGTATCTTCTGTGATAACTAAAGGCCTCAGAATGTCCTACCTGGTTTGCTCTTTCAAGGTCGGTCATGATCATTTCAATCTCGTCGGCCCTGGGAAGGTGAGAGGGAGACAGCAGGTTAGTTGGCACCAAGGCAGGCTTGTGGAAGGGACAGGCAGACAGGCTTTCTGGCACAGAAGGAGGCAAAATGACCATATTCACAGGGATTAGGCTGGGTTCCCAAGGTGAGTGGGAGAAGAACCATGCAGATGTGTGAAGGGTTATTGTTGCCCACTGCCTATGAGCTTGGGAAGGTAGTATGTCTGCTGGTCTCATTCATGCTGCTTGGAGAGCAGGTGAGCCCGCCCTGGAGAGGCTCCGAATCTTGTTGGGAGGCAGAGTCAAAACAAGACAAAATACAGTATCTTGCCAAGGGCTTGAACAGTACTCTGAACAGAGCTCTGGTAAACAGAAAAAGGGGAGATGATTTCCCCTTAGGTAAGAAAATCAGGAAAGGCTTTAGAAGAAGTGAGGGGTAACTTGGGTTTTGAAGGGTGAACAGAAGCTTGCCAGACTGGGGTTAAGAAAAGGAGTCTAGGAAAGGCTACATTTGGAAAAGGACCTTCACAATGAAGACCTTGCCAGGCCACAGGGAAGTGGGAGCAGGTAGTTGGCTGGAGGGAGGGCAGACAGGGATGGACGTGCCAGCTGGGGCCCTCCCATCTGCAGCATGAATGGCTAAGGTCACTGCTCCTGCCTGTCCTGCAGGTTCTTATTATCATTCTTGAAAGTACCTCCTTGAGGAGTTAGACGGCAAATACATGGTTCTAGCATATGTATCACAGGAGGTGAGCAGAGTGCTACTGAGAAGGGCCTGCCAGTACCAAAATCTGTGTAGGCTAGAACAAGCTGCTGGGGAGTCTCTACAAGTCTTGGTTGTCACTCCTACCATGTGGCAGGCTTCCCAGGAAGGCTCCAGTGTGCCCATAGGATCTGACTGGAGTTTGGGGATTGTCTTCTGTTGTCACCCCCTCGCCCACCAAGTGTTCCCTTTGGTCCTGTTTACTGCTCATGCCCACAGCCCTGTGCCCAATGACTCAACCACACTCAGAATTTAAGTTGCCCAAGCCCCACCCTGCACAAGGCAGTTCTGGCCCCTGCCTCCCTGGTCTTTGTCTAAGGGAGCAACACAGTGCCCTTGCCTTCTTTGGCAGATTTCAGTTTCCATGTGATACTCCAAGTACAGTGAGCTGAGGACCAGCTGTGTCTCCTTGGTCCTCCACCTGCAGGACTTTGCATTGGGCAGGAGGCCAGAGTTCCCACCATGTCTTGTCCTGCCAGTGACAGATCTGCCCCCTGGAACAGTCCATAGTACATTGATAGACCTGACTGTGCAAGCTCTGTCCTGGCACCTACTTCACGGGACCTGCAGCACAAGGAATGTGGGGGCCACCTCCCAATAGCAAACACCAAGAGGGGATTTAAGGCCTTCAGGTCCCTATGTGGTCAGTTCCATGGTCTAGGCTTTTCTAGCCTTAGCTGCTCACTGAGGTTTGGGTAGTCTTACTACCCCTGGCAGCCTTCCTGGGTGAACAATATGCCAGGATTAGGTTCAGTGCTCATTGTACCTGTCTGAAACAGCAGCTGACTTCCAAGCTGCTCTGAGGAAGGTCTGAATAGGCCCATCCAATGGCCTAGTTAAACAGAGCTATTTTTAGGAGGATTTCATGGGGGCAGCAGTGTTTCTAACATAAAAATCCAGTGAGTCCGTGCTGTGAAGTGCTGGGGTGTGAGGAATTGGGGTTAGCGTAGTTTAAATTACCAACATATCACAGTATCATATCAAACACACAATGTTACATCTTAGAAACAGTGAAGCAAAGACAGTTTAGTACCTACAAAGAATTTAAAAAAATTAAAAAGATTGAAGGTGCTCCCCACCCCTCTTTCCTAGTACTGGGACTTAACTCAGGGGAGATTTGTATTGGCAACATCGCCAGCCCTTTTTTAAAAAAATGTGAGACAGGGTCTCACTAAGTTGGTAAGTTGCCGAGGTTGGGTTTGAACTTAGAATCCTCCTGCCTCAGCTTCCTAGAGTGTTGGGATTACAAGTGTGTGCCACCATACCCAGCTAAAGCTGAAGGTCTGAAACACAGTGAAAAACATGATCACAGTCTACACAAAAAGGTGCTGGCTTCAAGCTATAAGTAAAGGATGTAGTATGGACCCCACTGGGTATAAAACAAAACAGAAAACAGAACAGAAAATTTACAAACTTTTCTTAGGCAAATCATGTTTTTTTTTTTAAAAAATTTATTTATTGGTACAGGGTCTTGATACACAGTCCAGACTCACAGTGATCCTCCTGTCTCAGCCTCCCTGGTGCTGGGATTACAGGCTTGCACCACCATGACCAGTTTAGGAGTGGCACGGCATGCCTAGGAACCTGGGGCCAGCATGGCATGTGGTACTGATGATTGAACTCTAGACCTTGTAACTTGCCAGGGAGGCACTTTTGCTGCTAAGCTATCTCCCTAGCTCCCAAGTCACAAGTTTTAAACAGTTTTGAATGTTCATCAGACAATTCATCTTGCATTTGACAATGTCTAGATACATATAGTGAACTTCTGGACTGTGACATTTGTATTTTCTCATTTACTTTATCCTGGATTATGCCTGACATGTAATAAGCTTTCTGGCGCTAGGTGACCATGTATAGGTGTGGGCATGTGTTGTGATATCACAGATTTAGAGACTTACAGGGAAAATGGTACTCATGCCTAACTCCTCTCTTGGGTACATCTGCAGGGCTGGCTGCAAAAATCAGGAGGTAAGTGTAGAATGGCTCAGGCCTAGGCAAGGACTGTGACTGCTAAGGAGACCTTTTATTTTGCTTAAATCCTGCCTAATTAACTTCTCTTCCTACAAATATTTCAACTGCTTCATTTGGAACTCCTCTTACCTGGATATTAGTGCCATACTCACTTTTGTCTCCCACCTATTGATGAACTTTTCTTATACATTCTGTGATTTATCCTTATCTACTCCCTTCTGGAAGGTTAACTTGATCTGTCTGGTTTTTAGCTGCACCTATGCTAACAGGTTTTTGTTCCTTAGTTTACTGAACATTTTACATCTGCTATTTCTACTTGCTTCATTGTTGTATTACTCCCAGTTTTTGTTTTACCTGGATAATTTCCCTTGTTTCTGTGAGTCTGTTTCCTCGGGCTTATTTTATAGCTTACCTGTCCCCTTCAGATCACACACACTACTGTATTTGGGGGTTATGTCTTTCAGAAAGGCTGGTCTTCTCTGGGGCCAGCTGTTTGTCCATGTGCTTAGGTGCCCACCTGGGAAGGAGGGACCAGCTATTCCACTTGGCAATTGACACAGAGAAGGTTGGGGAAGCTAGCCCTGGTGTGTGTTTCAATATGAATGGAAGAAGAAAGGCTTGCAGCTGGTGTTTACCAAGTGTTGCTGAAGGAAGTGGTTCTTATCTTCCTCATAGGATTCCCTCTGTTGCACTGTCATCAGGAGCCTGATCAGCCTTGCATTTCCAGCAGCAACAGTAGTGGGAGGGGGAGGAGGTACTCCCTGGGGTGCCACCCCTTTTCCACTGTGCCCACCCATGCTTCACTCCTTGTCTGGCACAGGAGAGATCAGACACAACAGCTTTGGGAAGAGAGAGGACACCTGAGACTATAGGAAGAGCAGGGCTGGAGTCCTGGGGCAGGGGAGGTGGTGATCAGGTGTCTTAGGCACCTTCTTGCATATTTCTTCTTGGAAAAATGAATGATTTTGGGTATCCAGGAAACACTGCCTCATCTCCAAAAGATTTCAAGTCACTTAAACAGTGCCTTCTGGGCTGTTTCAAGCAACTCCTGGAAATGAACTTCAAGTTTTTCATGTATGGGTCCGTTTAACTTTGGTTTCCAAGCAACTGAGTAGACCAAAATACTGAAAGTGATAACAACCACAGTAGCACTTACCTTTCATCATGAAAGCAACTCTTGTCTTTCCCAAACTTGCAAAGGACAATGACAACACTGAGCTGTGTAGGGCTAGACACTGTGTTGTGGGTTGGTGTCATTCAACTCCAGTTATGGTGATAACTGCTGGGCCCTGAGAGGTTACAGTTCTCTACTACAGAAAGGCCCCAAAACTAGAGACAGGACACTAAAAGGAGCCAGTCATGCCACTGACAAAAAGAAGTTTAGATTATTATATTTTTGTGGTATTAGGAATTGAATGCAAGGTCTTCATGCTGAGTTACATCTGTAACCCTTTTTGAGACAAGTTTGCTAAATTCCTTAAGCAGGCCTAGAATTTGTAGGGCTTTGGCTAGCCTCCTAGAGTGCCATGATTACAGGTATACACCATCTTATCTGGCTAGTATCATTACTTAAAAGTCTGTAGGATTGCAATTAATATTCTGGATGGTTTTTCAGGGGGTCAAAGTGAACAAAACTAGTTCTAATTAGCTGGAAATTTGAATTGCAGCCATGGGCTCTGCAAGGCTGGACATCAAGATGACTCATGCCACTTTGGGACATGTCCTCTGGATCTTTATGATTCACTCTTACCAAGATGCTACCTATACCCTCCATCAAAATCAATCTTACCACATAAACTGCCCTCAGGAAGTCCTATGAAAGTATTCAGAGGTTAATTTCACAGCCATCCATGTTACTGTACAACGATGATGAATTAAACTTACATGTGCTTTTATAGTGTGAGTGTTAACAATTTTCCAAAAGTGAAGGTTCAGTTACAACGCTGTTATCCAGAGCCTGGCATTAGTCTAAAATTATCTATTTTCTGAAGTTTGTTATAACTGCACATATTGTTTGCTCAGCAGAATAATTTATTATAAAAATTTAGTTCCCTCATCTTTTTATGAGCTGACAAAACAGCTTTCACTGATCTATTAACTTGCATTGCACTATGCTCTGCTCTGACTTTGAATAGCAAATATGTTCGGTTTGGCCTGGAATATATACTTTTTTTAATCTATTCATTACAGCTCATTTCAGGGTATTCTTTGGGCTAACACACAATTTTTATGAGGAACTTCAAAGGGCATGGTCAAGGTAGGTAGATAGGAAATTATACCCATGCTAGAAACTGTATATTTTCTTTCACATAAGCCTTATAAGTGCTGGAGTCCAGTACCAGGACAAGGTTGGTGCATATTTCAATACCCAAGCAACCACACTGACATGGGAGATGTTAAAACAGAGGACACTCAGCCCTCTTTATCTGCAGGTTCCATATTTGTGGATTCAACTAGCCATGGATCAAAAATATTTGGAAAAAATTTCATCTGCACTGTACCAACAACTTCTGCTTGTTGTTATTCTCTAACCAATACACTATGACAATTATTTAACTCAGTATTTAAATTGCATTAGATATAAAATGACAGAATTTAGAGCAGGACATTCTATGCAAATATTATACCATTTTGAAAGAACTTGAACAGTCTTTGTACTTTGGATGGTAATGCAGGAGGATCATGAGTTTAAGTCCAGTCTGTACAACTTAGTGACTTTGTGAAGCTCTATCTCAAAATACAAAGAAAAGAGAACTAGAGATACAGCTCAGTGAGGTCCTATGTGCAATGCACAGTGTGTGCTGTACAGGTGGAGTGACTGCACATGCACGAGGCAGCTGAGAAAGGTATAGGGTGGGTTTCACAGATCAGTATCTCCTTGGATTTAGATTCAGGTCCAAAGTCAGCATCTCATTGACACACTATAAAGTTTTCTGACATCAGAAAGAGAAACACTTGAAGATGAATCCTCCCCACTGCAAAGGAAGAAGCCCCACATATCTGACCAGTAGATTCCACTCCACCCAGCTGCTTGGTACATGGTCAGTCTGCTGCAGGGGGCTGGTTTGCTTGACAGCCTGTGTACAAGTCATATTTGCTGGACTGTGTTTAGAAAGAGCATGGAAAGTGACACGGCTCTTCATTCATAGGAAGAGCTCCTTCCACCTAAGTGCAGGCTAGTCACAGGGGAGGAGCTGGTAAGGGGCAGGATAAGCCTATAGGAAAAGGTGAGAAGCCAGATATCATGGAGATGAAGGGCTGGCCTGCAAAATTATACCCAAAAAGGCATGCACCAAGCCTTGCTCCTGTGTACCACTGGATTTCACTCTGAACCAAGGAATATGGGAGGGCAAATCACTTATGCCTGCTGAGGGCCAAGTGCACCAGAACTAAGCGATACAAATATCCTAGGCACTGGGTCTACAATGGCCTAGGGCTCTGCAGGTATTTCAGCTAGCACAATAGATGGCAGAGAGGGGACCCCTGCATCTCCCAGGAGTTCAAAGGATGTATACTGCATGTGTACAGCTGTGCAGGGGAACCTGCTCCAGATGACTCACTAGCAGTTACAAAAGACACCTGGACTCAGCACAGTGACACCTCACAAACAGGGACAAAGGGCTCTGCAGACATAAGAAGGGACATGCTTATGGAGACCAGGACATGTGCTCTGTGTCCTGGAAGAGTTTACTGGGCAGAGAAGTGGGCAGAGGAAGGTTCCTTTCTAGAGAGAAAAGCCCACAGGTGGTGGGGGCTGTTTGGCCCTGTGACACCGTCTCAGTTGCCCTGTGAGTTTCTGTGTTACCCTAGATCCTATCTCATGTAAGGTCAACAGAGAAATACCCTACCTCGCTCAGTATCTCTCATTCCTTTTCTCCTAGAAAGCTATGTATCTACTAGGGCTTCAAAAAGACATCAGATATAAGGGCCGTAGAGGGGATCCTTGTCTGGTGCATGACTTTGAGGATGTTATACTCAATACTATATCTTACCATTCCTCATATTGCTGACTTTTGGCTTTAAATATGTTTTTATCTTGTTAATGAAATATCCAACTGTTCCTGTTTTATTATGACTTTTCAATAAAAGATGAATATTGATTAAATTAAGTACCTTTAAAGCATTTATGGAGCTAATGAAATGGATTTTTTTCCCTCTGACCAAGTATGGTAAATTATACTGGCAATTATGTGCCTTCACTTGGTTATGTTGTTACGTATTTAATGAACTTTTGAGTTCTATTTGCCAACATTTTATTTACTATTTTTTCACAAATATAATAAAGATTGGTTTTTAGTTTTTTATTGTCTTATCTTGGTTGAATGAAGTTGTAAAAGAATATTTTAGTATTTATTTATTTATTCATTTTTTTTTAAATGAGCAGAACATATCTGTTAAGGGAAAGAAAGCTCCTGTCCAAGAGAGGGACAGGAGGGGCGTCCCCAGTGGGTGTCCCCCCTGTAAAAGAATATTTAAAGCATTCCTCTTTGTAGATCAAGGGAGCTGTTGTTTCTGATTTGACATTGCCCTACGGACACCTAGATCTTTACCTACTTGTACATTCTGGACACTGTCACCTGTAGGCTGGGCACCCTGAGGCCCTGTTATGGTTTATATCTATATGTTCCCCTAAGGTTTAATGATCATTGGTGAAGCTATGGGAGGAGATTAGATGGGGGGGCAGCGGCAGAGGGAGGAAGTATGACAGTTATCAGTTTATAGCTAAATGTAATGCTGGGAAGTGAAGCCTGCTAGGAGGAGGTGGGTCACTGGGGGCATGGCCTGGAAGGGTCTCTTCCATCCTCTTTCCCTAACTTGCTCCACTTCCTGTCACCATGCCTTGAGCAACACCTCCTTTGCCATGACACCCTTCCTTGACACCAGCAGACTATTGAGTGAAACCACTACAAACTGTGAGCCAAAATAAACCTCCTCTTTAAGTTGTGGGTGTTCAATGTTGTCTCAGCAGTAAGAAGGTAGCTAAGACATGTCCCTTGCTCTGCCTCCTGTAAGGTTATCTCCCCTCCACGTTTGCTCTGAAGACCTGCTCACATTCACCAAGTGCTTGGGGCCTTTGCCTGCATTGTCTCCTCAGATACATGCTATCCTCAGCCCACCAATTAACTACCTGCCAGCCTAACCTGGTGCAGCTGATTCTATTAGCTTCCCTCTGGGGCCAAAATGACACCCAAGCCTATAGGGATGTGTGCTGGATTACGGCCCACAAATACTTCAGCTCCTTTTCTGAGGTTATTTTCTACTTTAAACAATATTTCTCCAAACAAAGGAGTCTAAGTACAGAATGGCTTCCTCATCAGAGCCACTGTGCAAGTGGATTCTTTGTTTCTTGCAAGATGTTTTGTTTTTGAGATAGGGTCTCACTATGTACCCCAGGCTAGCATTGAACTTGAACCTACTCTTGCCTCAGCCTCTCAAGTGCTGGGCTTATTGTATGCACACATCACAGAGCTGTTGTGCTTTGTTTTTTACAATCTCCCAGTAACACCTATGTTATGTAAATTTCTTTGGTAGCTCAATCAACCAACATACCCAGTTTCTTTCGGCCTATGCTGTCCTTGAAACTTGCCTGCTTATTCTCACTTTAAGGCCTTTTAGCACAGGCTAGTGAGGTCTCTGTAGGTAGGGTCTCAGCCCTAGTGGCTTTCCTCTGAAAGGCCCTATTGCACTTAGTGTCTAAAAGTATCTTGTTCGAGTATTGACGACTTGCTTATTCATTACCGTAATTCCAAAAACCACAGCAAGAGCTTAAGCACTGATTCAATGAATACACAGGTCAACATGCAGATTAACTTAATATGCAAAGCAATCAATGCTACCTGAAGTTTATTCTACTCCTTGTAGGCAACAATTCACTGGCTAGCATTCGTAAAGCAAGTAGTGTACGGGTATCTTCCAAAACTGTGAATAGGACTTTTACAGAATGAGTTTACCACTTTTTGTAGTCTTTGAAAGACATGGCATGAATTGCCTTGGACCCAAAGTGAAGCTTGTGTCCCCTGCATTGGAAATGCTCTAGTTACTCTGTGCCTAACAAGGACTGAACACAGCTGATGGGGGAGCTCATGAGAGGAAAACTGTTTGGAGAAAAGGTTTTGCTGAGAATTTTCATTTATAAGATTAGACTCTGGGGCCGGTGAGAAGGCTCAGTGGTCTAAAGCACCTGCTTAGGAAAGCTTAAGCAACCTCAGGGACTGTGGCTTGAGCCCTGACACCATATGTTACATCAGTCCTACCCCCAGGGCAGGCTGAGTTGGCCATAATAGATAGATAGATAGATAGATAGATAGATAGATAGATAGATAGATAGATAAAATAAGACTAACCTCATTCTTTGTTTTCTGCCTAAAGTTAAACCACCTTTGCTCTGGCAGCAGTGGAGGAGAAGGTGAAGCCATCTGGTAGCCTTCAAAACCACGTGTCACTTCTTGAGTGGCCTCACTGCTCTCCAAACAAGAGCCTGGGTGGGGAGTTGGTCAATGAGCTTAACCACCAGGAGGTGACCTTTTTGACTAGTGCTTTTAATTTTTCTTGGAAATGAAACCAAGTTGAGGGATAGTCAGGTGGCCAGAATATCACTTCTGCCTGCTCTCAGACATTAGTTATAATTTATCTAAAATTTTTAATAACCATTATATTAAATAATAGTACAGTGAAAAATAATTTTAGTTAAGCTTTATCTTTCCAATCTCAAACAGAGAGAAAACATCTTTTCCTGTCCCAATATCTAGTTGACCTACAGACAAAAATAATTAAATAAAATATGCTGGTAGATCCATTTGAATCTAGCTGTTGCCTGAAGTGGTCTTCAGCAGCCCACACTGCCTCAGGCCCTCAGTATGGTCAGAAAGAGTTTATGTGTCCCTTAGATGAAGGACTTCTGTCTAGAACATATAAAGAATTAAAAATTCAGGCCCCCAAAATTCAAAGACTCAATCAAAAAATGGCATCTAAGATGAATATACACTTCTCAGATGAAGAAATACAAACGGCAAATAAATATACAAAAAAAATTCAACATCATTTGTCATTTGAGAAATGCAAATCAAAACAACGAAATTTCATCTCACCCCAGAAAGAATGTCTAACATCAAGAAGTCAACCAGTAACAAATACTGGAGGAGCTGTGGGAAAATAGGAACACTTCTCCACTGGTGTGGGTGTGTAGACTGATACAACTGCTGTGGAGTTTCCTAAAAAAAAAACTAGGATGAGAAGTCCCATTCAACCCAGCTATTCCCTTCCCGGGTATTTTTTCAGAGGAACTGAAAACATCATACCACAGTGATAAATGTGCACCCATGTTTATAGCAGCATAATTTGTCATAGCTCAATCTTGGAGATAAGCCAAATGCCATCAACTGAGGAATGGATAAAGAACATATGTTATTTTTATAAATGGAGTATTACTAAGCTATAAAAAAGACAAACTCGAGGCTTTTACAGGTAAATAAATGCAACTAGAGACCATAATCATAAGTGAAATAAATGAAACCTACAGTCTTGCTAGTGGAAGAGCCTGAAAGAGTAAATAAAATCAGAATGGTATAATAGATATTGAAAAGGAAAGAAACTGTTCAAAGGAAAGGAACAACTGGGATGAGGGAAAGGAGAAAAGAAGGGAAAAAGAAATACATATGTATATGCTCAGCACAGCTTGGATAATTGTACTGCTGGTTTGTGTTGGTCTACCGAAAGGAGTAGTTAATGCTTCATTTTTCTCCAATTTTTTATAATTTTTGACCAATTTTGCATGCTTATATCTGGTAATCTGAACAATTGATTTGAAGACAACAATATGCAATTCTATATAATTTCTAACTATTTAGTGAAATTCTGTATAATTTCTAACTATTTTTTATTTAAATAAAAAGAAAAGGAAAAAAGGAAGCATCTATGATTGTCATTCAAGCTTTAGTCATCTCCACGGAGGGGCCCTGGTAGCAATGGCTCTGAGTATTAGCTGAAGATGATGCATATTTATTCTGCCTCTGCTCTTGAGAACATACAGAGGCTTGGGGATAAGCACCATGATCAATCTTCCTCCTGTTTCTACAGTGTTCTAATGGAAGCATCCTCTATCACAGGAAACACAGAGCAAGTGGGTATTAAAATCCTTTTCTTAAATTAAGCACTATGGAGTCACAAGTATGATGCAGTTATAGAAGGACAATTTAGAAAAGTATGATCTAGAGAGCTGGGAGGGTAGGCCAGCAAAACACACAGGATTAAAGCTTTCTCTGCCTTTCAGTTATCTGACATCAGCAGGGTAGACAGTCACTTGCCCAGGAGAAACCCACTGCTTTCTTGAGGATAAAATGAAAACACTGACAGAGCAGGAAGAGAATTTATAAAACACAAACACCTGTGCATGTAATTTTTATTGCTGTCATGCATGGAAATCAGGAATTTTCTCCTCTGGGCAGACTTAATAAAATCTCTAAGATGATTAGAAGATAATCAGAACTAGCTGTGAAGTGGCTTCTACCAAAAAGCTCCAGCTTGAATCTAAGCAGGCCTGTATACTCAGCTATAAATTTACAGGGATGAAAAAGAACAGCAAAATGAGATAAAACTGTATCTGGGAATGCAATCAACAAAATCCAGACTGGAGGAAATGCTTCTGGATAAACAATCCCATTTCTTGGGCAAATAAGCTGTCAAGGGGAAGAAGAGATGGTGGGAGATGTGTGGATCTATGAAATGAACAAAACTTAAAGGCATTTCAGCCAATTGTAAAGTTTGGCTCTTACTTGGACTCTAATTCAAATAACTTTAGAAAATAAAACCACTTAAGATGTTTAGAGATAATTGCAAATTTCAATGTTAGCTAGATATATCTAAAATATTAAGGAATTACTTCCTAGTGTGATGATAATGTGGTTCTATTTTAGAAGCATAATCCTTCTTGTAGTAGGGATATACATGTTAAAAATACAGAAACCAAAAGACTCTGGAAAGAGCTTCAAAACAGGAGAGGTGCTGCTACGACAGGCTGCGCCACAAGCAGGTGATGATGAGTGGTCCAATAGGCACCCAGGGCCCCATGTCCTCCTCTGTATTTTGGAAACTTAACATATAAAAAGTAAACAAAAAATTCTTTTAGGATATGAAAAAGAAAGACTATCGGAATAGCTTTGTATTCCTCTATCACCATTTTTAGCTATAACATCTGTTCCAATCTTTACATTAGAAACAAGGTGATAGGCAACACAGGAAAACTTCTAGGTACAAGATAAAAAGTACCTACAGGGACACTGTAGTCTGACCCTGGAAAGTACATGGGTTAAGAGATTTGGTCCAGTGGGGGATGACAAGGTCTGCCTGAGGCTGTACTTTGCCAACCTTGACAGGACAGTGACCCTCTGGTTCTGAACTCACTTGTTCAAAGGGAGAAAAATGCACATGAAAAGCACACTTTTGCAATGTGATTAAAGACTCATGTAATTTTTCTCTGATGCAGAAAAGATTGTTAGCTAAGAAGAAAAAGAGAAGAAAATGAATTCTGGATGAGTCACCCATACCCCAAGCTTCATCCAACCTGAGAAAGAGGCTGTCATAGGGACCTGCCTCTGCTAAGTAATAGGAAACTGTGGATAAAACTTACTTTCTGCTTATTCTGTACATCCTTTCCTCCCATTGAGATCTGGTCATAGGGACAAGTACAAAGACTCAGGTTATTTCAGAGGCTGAACCAGCCCATGTTAGGACTCATGGGTAGACAGTAGCACTGGCAAGATAGGAGATGGAGCTGTTGCTTGTTTACTTTCAGATTTAAAAAAGATGCTTTGAAGGGCTGATCTTCTATCCTCTATAACCATCACTATTAGCAGTCTTCTACCCACATGTAGTGCTGGCTCTCCCATTCTGGCAAGGCTCCTTGGCAAGTGCAGCACTGCTTGCCTGCGCTGTTCTTTGAGGCTGTTAGGTTTTGATCTTCACTCCCTCTTTTTGGTTTTGTATTTTAGGGAAGGGTCTACAGGGTGTTCAGGGTCTCACTACTAGATCAGACTCAGAGATCCGCTTGTTTACAGCCTCCCAAGAGATGGGATTACAGGCGTGTGCCACCATGCCCATTCTCAATTGCCCTCTCAGCATGTCTGGGGTCAGGGCCAACATGGCAGGCCCCGGGATCAAACCCCACACCCCACCTGCTTGCAGGTGCTTTAATCTGCTGAGCTATTTGGCCAGCCCTTTCCCCGCTATTTTTAAGCTCTGCCAGCCTGCTGGCAGCCAAGAGGTTCTGGCCAGCTACTGGCTGAGAACTCATGTGGCTGGTGGTATGGCCCCTCCTTTCTCACGTGTTTTCTGTGCCATACGCAGGAGGTGCACAGACTTACATAGATAGGGAAGAAAACTGAGGCTAAGAGTGGAGGAGGGACTAACAATTCAAGGGCATGGGGAAGGGCTTTCACTCGGAAATGCAAAGGCCTTTAATTACTCCCTTTCTCTCCTAAGTACTACTTGGTAAGAACTGTCAAGGCTGGGAGGCACAAGCTAACACCGAGAATTAAAAAACAAAACACAACAACAAAAAAAACCCCTTCCAATTGCATACTAGTTATTGCCCTCAGATTTCTCTTTCCTTACCAAAAGCCTCAGACTAAGTTGACTTTCTGGGACCATCTTTCAGCCTTTGAACCACTCTTATTCTCCAGGAGCTTTTGCGGCTCCACAGATCCTTCCAAACCTTCCTTTACCTGGTCTTTCCCCAACAAATTAAATGCTCAGTTCATCTGTGGCTTCATCCCCACAAATGCCCTGCACTTAAAAGTCAGCCGGTGGCCCAGCAAGGCTGGGAAGTGAAACTGTGCAAGCAGGCAGGTCATGCAGGCAGCAGAACATTTGTAGGAAAAACAGCATCCTTCCTCTTCCTCTCTCTGGCACCAAAAGTCTGCATTTCGGCAGTGTAAGTGCCCTTTTTAGGGCGACGTGAAAATGAATAATTCAGCGGTTCCTATTCTACTTGTGAAATGTTAGACAAACAATTCAGACGGGGCCAGACTTGCTGGCCCCATGCAGACCATCCCTTCCCTTCATTCTGACCTCATCGGATTTGGCCACACAGCTTTAAGAACACTCTCCATCCTGTCTAATCACTAAAATACCACAAAGGAAGTCTACAATCCTTAGATGTAGGGAATAAAATAGAAAGGTTAATTGCAACATAAAGTTTTCCCTCACAGTTAAGCAAACAGTAACTTACAAGGGTATCATAGCAATACTGAGCTCTTAAAAAAACATATAGAGGGAAATGTCTTAGTCATGTCAGGTTATTGAATAATTGAGCTTTTTATTCAAATCCAAGCTTTAAAAGTTATCTTCCCTACTGAGTTCTATCCCGTTAACTTCCAGACTCTACTCTAAGAGCCTTATTGACTCTGTGTCTTGTCTTAAAGCCACTTCAAATACTTCATGGAGGAAGGCATGATGAGAATTTTAAGTAAAAAAATACAAAGCAAAAGAAAATAACCTTTCTGGCTTTGTTATAAGGTTCTTTTTGGAAGGGATCTTTATTGGGCTAGTCAAACGCTCTTTGCTATGTTTAAGGCTGGATAACGTCAGTTGATATAATCTTGTCATCAGGAAGACACAAGCATCATAGAACTATCCTTATAGCCTATGCTTTTGATCCCTGGTGCATGATGTCATCATGATTCTGGACAGGAGATTGCATTTGGTCATTTTTCAAATGACAGTGCTCCTGAGGATTAAATTACATAAGGACTCTTGATAAATGTCTGAGTTTAATAAAAATGAAAAAGGCAGCTAGATTATTTAAAATGCGATGATAAGAATGTTTCTGCCTATGTAGGTCACCTCCTGGAACCTACCTGGCAAACCTTAAGTTTGTGAAAGCTATGTACCATATGCCAGGGAATAAAGTGTTCTTATCACTAGGTGATAATCCTGCCAAACAGTACGTGAGTTTTGAAGGCAGTCATGTCTGCTGGAAAATTTCAGTAACTTTAAAGAATTTATCAGCAGGAACCCATAGGCTCAGAGTATTCTAGAATAGATTTGGGTCTAACTCCAAAGGGAAGGTTAATATAACAAAGTATAATTTGTTGCTATTAGACATAGGTAGCACCATTATAGCATGATAAGAACATTTACTTATGTACCTTTTAAAAGGTTTCCAAAGGCTCAAGGGTTCTGCACCTGAACAAACTTTAAAAAGAGGTTCATTGATGGGCTGCTCAGAAGGCCCAGATGTTTACCAAGTTGATCAATTCAATAAGTCTTCTTTAACATAAGACCATTTTAAGACACAGAGACTATGAATTAGAAAATAAGCATCAATAATAATGAAAATGTAAGAGGATGGAGTATATCATCATATATAACCAGGCCACATTCATCAACAAAAATAGAACAAGTATCTGAAGAAAATGCAGGGCTGAGTGTAGTAGGACGTGCCTATAATCCTAGCACTTGTGAGGCTGAGGCAGGTAGATCATGAGTTTGAGCACACCTTAGACTGCATAGAGAGTTCAAAGCAAGCTTGAATGATATAGCAAGAGTCTGTTTAAAAAAAAAAAACTGGAAAAAAACCCAACCAACCAACCAAACAAACCAAGAAAATCATAGTCCCCTCCTAAATCTAACAAAATACAGTAAGAAGATACGTGGAGCAAAAAGGTGAAGATTGACCTGATTTCTTTCAAAGGCTGGGTCAGTTCTGAAGCCATATTAACCAGTACTATGTGCAGAAAATAAGTTTTAAAAAAGGCAATGCTGAAAGTTAAATAAAGACATAAGCTTGAACATATCTTATAAATAAGGCAAAATCTGAACAACTAATCTGAAGACAATAATATGCAATACAACAAACACTGTCATATTAATTTATTTGTTGACATTCTGTGTTGTTTCTAATTTTTCTTTTATATTAACATTCTGTACTCTCTTTAAAAATAAATACGGCAAAAACCCCATAAAATATGTAAAATAAAAACAGAAGTAAAGGCTGGCGAGATAGCTCAGTGGTCTAATGCATTTGCTTAGGCAAGCTTAGGCAACTCCAGAGACTGCGGTTCATCCCCGGGACCACATGCTGTACCAGCCCCACCCCCAGGGCAGGCTGAGCCAGCCATAACAGAAAGAAAGAAAGAAAGAAAGAAAGAAAGAAAGAAAGAAAGAAAGAAAGAAAGAAAGAGGAAAGATTCCTTCTTAAAAAAAGAGAAAAGAATGAAGTGTAACAGCACACTTGCTTAAATACAGAAGTCCCACAGTTTTTCATAAAGAAATAACAAAGAAGAAGATCCAATGTTCCCACTGTTACAGAAGGATACAAAACCATTACCTGTAGGTAACATGGTCACACACTCACAAAACACAAAGAATTCACTTTAGCAAATGGGTAGAGATAGCTGTGAGTACAGCAAAGTCCCATGTTTTTTTGGTAAAGACAAGAAAAAAATCAACTCTCATATACCAGCCATAAATATCTGGAAAATAAAATAATCTATTTCATCTACAATAGGAATATAAATATTAAACATGTGGAAAATAAAATAACATGGTATAAATTCCATCTATAGAAAACCAAATTACAAAATGCTAGTGGCAAAGAAAGCTAATGATGACATTTCTTATTTGCAGGTACATTAAA
>PVKN010000118.1:0-107595 GCA_004027915.1 Capromys pilorides | reverse complement strand
ACCTTTTAGATCTAAGGAGGCCAGGATAGAGATAAGGGAATTATAAAACACAAGCAGAATTAATCATTATATGAGTTTAATCAAGAAAAGATTTCAAAATATCAAGAAGCTCAATATTGCAAATAGCATTCATAATCATAGGCTTTTAAAGCACATACATAAGACATCAAATATTATCATCTAGAAAGAAAAAGAGGTTCAGAGGACAAAAGGTATAAAGAAAGAAGGGTTTTGAAAAGACAATTTCGTTACTCACAGAGGAGGAGACCAGCCGTTTTGTGTCTGGAAACAACAGCTGATATTCAAGAGACTGTGAGAGGGCGGTTATAAGTAGAAATGAGTTCTAACAGGCAGAATCCATTTCAGCTAAGCAAAGCTTATTGTCTCAAGAGCGTTCAGCAGGGCTGGGGCTTAGCTCAGTGCTGCAGCCCTTCCCTAACATGTGCAAGGCCCTCAGTTTGATCTTCAGCCCTGCAGGGGAAAAAAAAATGTTCACTGTGTAAGCAGCAATAGAAGCAAAACTTTAAAAAATTTATGTAAAAAAAAAAAAAGCAATAATACCATCTTGTAAAGACAGTGTGAAGAAAGACTCCAAAATAGGAAGAAGCACTGTTTGGCCTCATGCGCAGACATGAGTTCATCGCACCCAGATTCTGGGCGTTTTTGGAGGAGTTTATTGCTTTAATTATCAAGAAGAGCTGGTGGCAGGGCCATTATAGACACACTGATTTTTTTTTTTGGGCGGGGTAGAGGAGAAAGGATGCTTTGCAAATTATCTCATAGAGAACTCAGAAAACTAGAGACAGTGAAGAATGGAGTGTGTTCCTTGATTTTACTGGAAGGGTTTTCTTTTGTAGGTGTTCCTAGTGAATTAGAAGCTAGGATGATGCCCTATTTAAAAGATAAAAAAGCCCTGCCCATGTCACTGGCCAGCTCTTGCTTCCTACGGGGATTCAGCTTGCAGCTCACAGTGGCAGAATTGCCACCCGATCAACCTGTCCAAAGTCACCTCTGTTGCCCTTTTATTCACCTTCCTGGCCAATCACTATCCAGATTGCTTGCTTCCCTGTTACCCTGCCCATCTGGTCTTTGTCATTATTTCCTTCCCCACTGAGAAAAGGGACCTGGAGGTCCTCCAGGACATTGTCCCAGCACATGGGATGCATTGGTTGCATGAATTAAATCATGACAATGTGTCAATTCCTCCCAGTCCCTCCAAAATGTCTCTTGGAATTTCTTCTCCATTGTTATTCTCCACGCTGTAGTCTTGGCACCCTTTTTCAACTCCTTACCCATAGGTAAGCGCAGTTACTTTCTGAACAATTAACCTGCCCCTTTCTCTGGCTGTTTTTGCACATTGTTTCCAGATAACTCTTTGTTATGATTCTCCTCAGGATGACTCAGTCGCTGTCAACCAGTCAAAGAGTAATAGGAACACACCTGTAGTTAAATAAGCTGAATTTATGACTCACTGTAGCAAGAAAGAAGAAACACACACTGCCGGGGAGTCACAAGATGTCCTAGTCAAAGATGGAAAGAGCCCACTATGTATAGGGCTTGGCTTTGGCTGGATGATTTGGGCACAGGTTCAAGGGGGAGGGCCTTACACTCTAGGCTGGATGGTGTCAGGAAATGGGTAATTCTCTGTCTCAATAAATCTAATCTACAGGGAGCAGAGACTAGAATAAGACAAAGTTGTGATCAGTAAAGAAGCAATAGTCATTCTTTTGGCTGAAAACAGGAGGGCCTGATATTTTGTGAGTGGCAGAATGACTTGTTCCAATCTGTGCTTAGACAATGCTAGGAAGTAAGCTTGCTTCTTCTCATCTTAGCGTGATCTCAGGGTGACCTGGTCCAAGACTGGGATTCTGTGAGATGATTTATATCTATTAGGGAGACTAACACCCCTCTCTAGGAATCAAGCCTGCTCAATGTTGTCTCTGCCTCCCTCTTCTCATTCTTATTCCTTCCTCTGGTCAAGAGCAGACAAAGTGTGGGCACAGACATGAACCATGCTGTTATGGTTTATGTCTAGTTGTCCCCCCAAAGCTTCATGCAATTGTGGGGTGGGGACTTCTAGAGTTTGAGACTTGAGTCATGATCCACTGGGATTATGTGTTTTAGTACTGATGGGGTTATCAGTCTGAGTATGACTGGGATTATTGGTGTGGCCTAAGGTGGATAGGCTAAGGCAGAGAGCCTGAATGTAATGTAAAGAGAGACAGAGAGACAGGCGTTGGTTGTTGCTCTCTGTGCCCTGGTTGGTCTGTTGCCTCTGTCGCGATTGTTGCTGTTCTGCCGCTATGAACTGGAGGCTCTCTGCCCTGTTCCATTCAGCCTTGGGCCAGCCGAATACGGACTGAAACCTCCAGCAACTGTGAGCTGAATAAACCTGTCCTTCCTTCATTTTAAGTGTCGGGTATTTGTCCCAGCAACGAGTAAAAAGTAACCAAGACACATGCTATGCAGATTTTTGCTGTGCCAAAATCTTGCTGATTAAGAGGGGAAGGGTGTTCACTGACTACAGACTGCACTTGATACAGAGCTAATTTTCCCTTTTTCTTGTTGTAACAGCTGTTGATCCTCCAAAGTGACAATGGTAGCACAGAAGAATTCTGATCCGGGGTATCAACCAACTGTAGCACAGGCAACTATCAGAAATAAGATGACTGTTAATCTTTATGATGAGCTGGAAGCCCTAAATTATGAAACCAGGCAATGAAAACATGTCCCATAATCTACCCAGGAGAGCCAGATGGCCGTTTCTTTTTAGCTTAGTCATAGGCTGTATTGTTTACCCAGTAATTCATACAGGAGCAATAAGAGTGTTTATGATGGCACCAACACCCCCTTGGTTGGTTAAGAGATAATCAAGGGTGAGGCAACTGTCTATTACAACTCCAGCAAATGAGTGTAGTCTAATTTTTCAGGCTTCCAGAGCAGGAGTGTCATTTATGATGTCTGCTAGAGTCAGAGACAAGTTTCAAGCCACTTTTCTAATGGTAATAACCCCATTTACAGCTCTCAGAAGCCATGTGAAAAGCAAATGAAAAATACCTCTCCCAGAAATCCTTCCAAGTATTTTGTGCTTGCCTTGTCTTGGAGGCAGCTGGGTGTCTCTCTTGAGGAAACAGATTCTGATGGAAAGATGGCAATATGAAGTGTCTGGGTATCTCTAATAACTGTGACAAAAACACAAGATCAGTGAGTGTAGCATTATTGCATTTTTGTCAACAGTGCAAGGTGAGGGCTGGGGACATAGCTCAGCGGCACAAACACCTGCTTGGCAAGCATGAGGTCCTGAGTTCAATTCCCAGTACCAAAAATAAATAAATAAATAGTACAAATTCAGAGGTTACAGAGTCAGCAATCCACTATCTTCAGCACAACGGCTGTGGTTTAGGAAAACCAGATGAGTTTTGCTTTTTCTTAAGGGACAGGAGATTACAGGGGTCAGAAATTAAAGGATAAAGTTAAGAGAGATGAGTACATGAAGGGTTATTAGATGTTTCCAATTTCAGAGATGGACAGAGACTTCCCAAGATCAGGGAACAGAGTGGCCTTCAAAAGAGAACAGCAACTGGCCAGATAGCTCAGGAGATTAAAGCGCCTGCTTAGGAAGGCACAGGGACTGAGGTTTGATCCCCAGCATGCTGTGCCAGCCCCACTTCCGGGCCACGATGAGATGGTGAATGAGATTGGGTGTAGTGGTGTAGGCCTATGATCCCAGCGCTTGGGGGGCTGAAAACAGGAGGATCACTACAAGCCTGATCTGTGTATGAGACCCTGTAGACCCTGTACTACATACAAAAAAAAAAAGTGAACAGCTTCTAGTCAGCATGATGGTGCAAGATGAATTTTCAGCTTCTTTCACAATTTTCTGATTTCCCTTTACACTATGGGAACACCAAAAACACTGATTTGAGGTCTGAGATGGATCGGAAGTTCAGTAGTCAAGAGGAGGTGATAAGCATCTTTTGTGTTGGGAAATATGAACACAAGGACATTTGAGTTTCATTGCCATGGTGCTCGTTAACTGTCCCTGGTAAGCTCTCTCTGTTGAGGATCGAAGGCACTCTCTGGCATCTTTTCCAAAAGAATAAAAATCTCTTGATGCAGAAACTACTTAGGATAGTGTTCTTCCTCTTCTTCTTTTCTTTCTGTATTTTTTAGGGAAGGGTCTACAGGGTGTTCAGGGTCTCACTGCTAGCACAGCAGGCCCAGGGATCGAACCCACGGCCCCTGTGCCGGCTTGCAGGAGCTTTAATCTCCTGAGCTATTTGGCCAGCCCTTTAGGAGAGCGTTTTGAAATTGCACCTTTTGCCTGCTGTTAAGTTTGGGAAAGCTGAGTGTCCTTTAATTACATCTGTTTGTAAGAAGGTAGTGTATTAGTTTCCCAAGCTTTCGTAACCAAGTGCCCCAAACTTGGGAGCTTGAAACAGAACAGGAATTTATTTTCTCACAATTCTGAAGGTTAGAGAGCAGAAATCAAGATGCCCCTGGTCTTTGCATCACCTGAAGACTAGCAAAGCACCTTGCCTTGCTGCTTCCTAACTTCTGGTGATTGTTGGCCATCCTTGAGTTTCTTTTTTTTTTTAGTCTTTTTGAGATAGAGTCTCACTTTCACAGTTCAGGTTGGCCTTGAGCTCACTTTGTAGCCCAGGCTGGTCTCAAACTTGCAGTGATCTTCCTGCCTCAGCCTCCCAGGTGCTCAGATTATAGGAGTGCACCACCACACCTGGCTTTTAAGTTTCCTTGGTCTTAGAAGCATCACATCTCTTCCTCTAATGTCCCATGCCCTTTAGCTGGATTCGTGTCTTTGTGTCCAGATTTCTCTCTGATTGGATATCTGTTTCTGGAGTAAGGCCTATTGCAATCAAATGTGACCTAAGGTTAACTTGACTGTGCCTACAAAGATCTTATAAGGAGTAACAGAGGTTAGGGCCTGAACAAGTCTCTTTGGGGCAGACAAGTCAGAACAATTAAAATATAAGATTAGGGTGAAATTTCGATGCCCATGGACAATTTGTTATTAATTCATAAAGGGGTAAATCTGTGGGTCTTGGAGGGAGTTTATCTTAGAAACAGGTCATCCTTCAGGACACGGGAGATAACAGTTTCTGAGAGCTGTGCTGATTTTATTTTAGAATTCCACTAATACTATTTTTTCTGAGGATTGCACACAATAAATTTCTGAGCAAAGACAAAACTGAAAATTCTTTATTAATAGTACCAGTAAAATGAAGGTCTCTTACTGTGGAGACACATGGGCATTTCCCAAGCTAAAAAACAAAAGAAAGCTTTTTGTATGTTTGTTTGCTTTGGGATTTGTTTTGGCCATAGTTAGACTGACTGCTTCCTGGCAAAGAGAAGATTCAACTGTGCTGAGAATAAATGGACAGAAGCAACGTGTATTCATATCCTAGTGCAGGAAGCATTTATATAAAGTCCATCTGGAATGCCAAAGGGACTCTCAAGTTTTGGTTCTTGCCCATATCTGATCTATTTGGTTTTGCCAGGTTCTGTCACTGGCAGGTAGAATAGATTTTAGCAACATCCTCAGCAATACCTCTAAAATCAGCTCATTTATGTTAATCTAACACTACTGTCAATTTATACATGTTATTGTGTGTGATGTCATGAAGCATTTTTGCTAAATCTAGTTTCTGTTTTGTTGGCATTACTAGCCTAAAAGCACCAAATATTATTTGAGTGCAATGAGTATCATAATTTTTCTTATTTTTTTCTGAATCAGGAGCTTGTCTCTGACAGTTAATAATGACCTCTTTGAATTCTCTTTTCTGTGTCATTACAGGAACAATTACCATGGTTAATGTTGCTATTTTTTAGCTTAGTGGTCAGCTAAAACATTTCCATGAGACTCGGGGAATTTTGAATGACCTTCCACTTTTAGTATAGCTATTTCTTGATGCAAAAGTAAAGCATTAGAACCTCTTCCTTTTGCTATCCACGTCTTACAGGAGATCTTGTCTATGTAAGAAAACCTCTTTGTTTCCACAGAATTCAAAAGTCATGGATTACCTCAAAGATAGCTACTTTCAGCATGCATATTTGTTCTTTCATTCTTTTCTAGTTGGTATGTCTGGCCAAGAGCAATGAATTATTTTTCATCAATACAAACCTGTGCATGGGGAACCATTACAGTGAATGGAGAACCAGAACTCAGCCGGTTGAGGCTTTCATTTGAGGCTTTTATGCAGCTGCCGTAATTCTGAGATGAGTTCAAAGACTGTATGTCTCTGTTATTGGATCTAATGAAAGACTGAAATAAGCAGTGGGCCCTAAAAAAGCTGATTTCATAATAACGAAAAGTAAAAGAGTGGTTTCCAAAAGTATGTATTGAGGAGAGAATGGCTCATGGGTACAAAATTTTAGTTAGAAGAAATTAGTTCTAGAATTCTATCAGCAATATTATATTCAGTATTTCAAAATAACCAAGAGGGAGCTGGGGAGGTAGCTTGGCAGTGAAAGTGCCTGCCTGGCAAGTGCCAGGACCTGGGTTTGATCCCTGGTTATCGTATGTTGTATGAGCCCTGGTACCACATGCCGTGTTGGCCCCAGAATCCCCAGCACACTGTGCCGGCCACTGAAACTGCATGTGGGGGTGCACACCTATAATCCCAGCACTGGGGAGGCTGAGACAGCAGGATCACTATGAGTCTGAGCTGCCTAGTGAAACCTTGTACCAAATAAATTAATAAATAAATAAGTAATTTAAAAAATATCCAAAAGGATTTTGAACATTCATTCAACCAGGCCTGATAAATGTTTGAAGTGCTAGCTAGATAAGGCTAAATATCCTGCTTTGATCATCTGATAAATATGGAAATTTCACATGCACGCCATTAATCTATAGAACTACGTATCAATTAAAATGAGCTAAAGTGTTTAAAAGAGCAAAAACTAAAACTGAAACCTAAATAAAAGGGGGCCTTTAATGATTCTTAGGTAATCGAGTCAGTATTCCTCGTGTTTGGATGTTTTGTGAACAGTAACAGGAAATTTGGTTCATGATAAGTAGACAACCCCAGATTTGGGTGCTGCAGCAGTTTCACTGAAGTTCCAGGATGCCTCTTTGTGCTTGTCCTCTGAGGGCAGAGGTCCAGGGACTACGATCCTAATTCACAGAATGAGGAGGCGATGGCATCCATTACCCACATCGTATGGGTCAGCCCAGGATCTTTCGAGTTGCTTTGCAACAGTTGCTCTGGGAAGATTCTGTACTGTTTGTAATTTTTACTTAGCTGAGTGATTTGCCTTCTTCTGATATGGCATGTCCTAAATAATGAAGGTTCTGCTGTTATTTTTGTTGTTGTTGCAGCAGAATTTTAATTTCTCTTTGAAGCCTTTATGTCTCTTCTGAACTAAGGTCTTTAATAAATACACAGAACCAGTCCTAAAGCTTTGCTAGGTTTTTGATCATAGTGAATGATCACCTACATATTACATCAGAGCAGACCCAGAAGGAAATTTCAAATCCTTGAGTTCCCAATTAAGAATCTGAGAGAAATAAGAGAGGAGCTTTGCAGACACCTGAGGCAAAACAGCCCAGGTATATTGTTGATTTTTCTCATGAGAAAGGAAATAAATATTGACTGCCTGGATCTAATGGGATGCTAAAGAACATAAACCCATCACAGTGAAGAGAGTGGCTTCGGGTAGTGTTGAAGAGAACACAGAATTTGGATGAAAGACCACGGAGAACAGAGGAAACACGATATTATTTATGATCCTATGGTCTTATATAAATCAATATCTGTACCCTTGAGGCTTTTTTTACTGGACAGCATAGGAGTATTACAGGGACTGGCAGTGCAAGGAATAATGAGCCCCTAGATTATAAAATCTTCCACTGTGAGCTTCATCCCTTTCTGAGCTTCAGGCTCTAAAGGGTGTTGAGCAACAGCAGTTAAAAGCTTAGAAAAGTCCATTTCTACTTTGTTGGGTTTGGTTCTTACAATTCTTTCCTTATCAGTTGAACTGTGGTCCCAGAAAGAATCAAGGACCTGACATCATTCCTCAGATTGAGACTGGGCTACACTTGCCAGGACAAGCAAAGTGCCATCTAAATTAGACTATGGGAGACTGCAGTGGAGCTAAATAGTATAGCACTTTCCTAGCGTGTGTGAGGCCTTGGATTTGATCCCTGCACTGTATAAACACGCTGTACCTTTAAAGGGTCAGATATAGTAAAGTCCTCCAGCATTTTCAGAAGTAGTCCATCCAAGGAACATCTAAGTTGGCAGTCTCTTTCCATAACAGATGCCTCCCCCAAAATTCCACTTGTGTGGTGTCACAGGGTTGGGCAATAGGAGGTGTCTTGCATTATTTGGAATTTCTGAATAGTTTAATGGCTCCAAGAAAGATGGGTAGAAACTGTGGTAGAGCTGACAATTGACAGAATAGCCCTTATATTTATCAGAAAGGTTTGCTGGATTTTCTACTATTAAATATAACTCCTCATTGTTGATTTACTGGAAATTAGGCATTGTGCATCCCTCAGAGTCCCTTCATTGCTTCTGTTTGGAATAATGAGAAAGCATGGGTTTTGTTTCACTGCAGTTATGATGGGCTGTTTATTAAAAATGTTACTTCTGAGTTTAAGAGAATACTGGAGATATCAGGTAAAGGGCAGTGCTGTTGCTCTTAAGGATCATTTCCTTTATCCTTTTCTCTGGGATAGCACTGTCCAGTGAAAAGATAACACAAGCCACAGACATAATTTGAAATTTTTTAGCAGGCACATTTAAAAGGTAAAGAGCAGGGGCCAGGGAGATAGCTCTGTGGCACAGGTGCCTGCTTGGCAAGTGCGAGGTCATGAGTTCAAACCCCAGTCCTGCAAAAAAAAAAAAATAAATAAATAAATAAATAAATACTAAAGAGCAGGTAAAATGATTTTAAATAATCATAATTACTGCTGGGTTGACAGTTCGTTTATTTGTTTGTTTATTTTTGTTGTTGTTCTTTTGGTAACCCAACTCAGGACCTTGTGCTTGCCAGGTAGGCACTTTTGCCACTAAGTTATCTCTCTGGCCCAGAGTCATAGATTTCAACTAAGCATCAAGATCTTCTCAGCTTCCTTCCTCCAACTGGGTGTGAACATCTGATCATGCACGCTTGGAGGAGGCCCAACTGTGACCCATGAGCCAGGACCTGAGCGCACATCTGGTTCATGGTCCTCTGGGGGATCACAGTGTTCTACCTGAGAATGCTCAAATGGCAGAACAGCACTATACGCCACGAGCCAGCTGAATGTGTTGTAAAGGCAGAGGTTGAGCAGAGGCAGAGAGAATTACTAGAGAAGATGATGCTGAGGGAAAGGGAATCTGAACAATTCAGGCATGCAAAAATCAACATCTTTATTTCCTCTAAATGAAATTACTTTCACCTCCAGGTTCCCATTTTCAGGGCTTGAGGGAAATCCTTCCTCAGTCAGTAATGTGGCTCCTTTCCCCTCCCAGGGCTGCACCAGACTCCATAATTTCATGATTAAAGGAACCCACTATAGATGTAAGGTCCCACAGCCTCTGTTGCTGTCTGCTCAATGATCGATCTGTGGATCGCTTTAATATTGTGTGGATGGCTGGCTTGTGATTCATAAACAACAAGCAGCCAGATATAACTAGGCAGTGGTGAATGTCTCAGTCCATTTTGTGCTGTTGTAACAAAAGGTCAAAGACCAGAAGCTTATAAAGAAAAACGTAGTTTGGAGGCTGAAAGACCAAAGTCAGGTAGCCACATCTGGTGACCTCTGAGAGGGGTATGTGTCTGTGTCACAACATGGTAGAACACCTTGTGGTAGGAGTACATGGAAGAGTATCAAGTGACACATGCAGTAGAGATCACATGGCAAGAGGAGAGGAAACAGAAGAACCAGCTCAGATGGCAGAACATGCTTTACAATAATCCATTCTAGCAGCAACTAACTCAATCTCATAAGATCTATCCTATTCTCACCAGGGAACATTAATCCCTACTGAGAATAGAGTCCCTATGACCTAATCACCTCCTGGTGGAACCCACTTCTTAAAAATCTGTCATCTCTTAAGACCATTAGTGCTGGGGAGATAGCTCAGTAGAGTAAGCACTTGCCTGGCAAGTGTAGGGTCCTGAATTCAATGCCCAGCACCGTGAAACAAACAAATAAGACCATTACACTGGGGACCAAACTTGCAATACAGGAGCCTTTGGGGGACAAACTATATTCAAAATAAAAATAAAACAAGTTTCATATTGTTGGATCTTTCTGTAAAACAATGTGTTGGGCTGTACATCACAGATCAGCTTGGATGGCATCTCCCTGCCTCCCTTGCAGCTAGATATAGCTGCCTGAACAGATCTGGCCAGTGATATGGGAACACAAGTCAGATCTAGAAAACAGATTCAAAGTCAGATCTAGAAAAGGGCTCTCTTTGCAGCTGTACCACCCAACAAGATGGAAGCTACAGGTTAAAGAAACAAAAATTTTAAAAGGCTTGGAACGTTGCTCAGAAGTAGAGCAGCCCTAGACTCAATTCCCTATACAAAAAAAAAAAAAAAACACGAAAAGAAAGAAAGGGAAAAAGAAAAGAAAAGGGTAGCTGGAGCCTGCGCCATGCTCACCAGATACTTTTCTATCTCTAGACATTTATATAGAGAAAAACGTTCTTGATGCAGCCATCTATAATTTTGAGTCTCTGCTATAGCAACCAAAACAAAATCTAGCTAATTTTTGTTCTGTGCCACCTTTCCCCTTGGGTGACAGAAATTCTAATCTCACTCAACTTGCTTTCACTGTTGTCTAAGTTTTGGGGTCTGCACAAGGCCGAGGCCCCTGGGAAACTGTGACAGCATCTTCTGAGCACACCCCTCCTGGACCCATTCATTCTTGTGTTGTCTCTGGCCCTGGGTACTGTATGCTTTTCTGCTCCAGATTTGCTGCCTTGGGCCCTGCTTGGAGAAAGACACAGCAACCGTTCCCCTTGGCTCTCACACATGAGACTAGGAGGGTCAGTGTGTGTATATGTGCGTGTGTGCGTGTGTGTGTGTGTGTGTGTGTGTGTGTGTGTGTGATCCAGGGCCCAGTTGCAGGTTGCAGGGCCCTCTTTAAATTGCCACTCATATATATATTTTTCCTTTTCCATCCTGGGTAATATTCCAGTCTCCATTGGAAGCAAGCACTTTAAACAAATCCCCCGCTCTTGCTAACTGTAGGGCTATGTCCTAAAGTCCTGTCACTGTCTCCAGGTTTTGGGTTTTGGTCCCCTCCCTTCTCTTTTTGCCTGACAAACCTTTCCCTTGAGACACTAACACTGAAGAGCAAGAGTGCTTGAATGCTGAGGGGAGGACAGGTGGTAAGTTTTTTTTTAAAAAAAGATGGCAAAATAACTGGCAAATGACTCAAAAAATTATTCAAACAAAGGAAGAACTACATTTGTCCTTTGGTCTCTGTTGGGGGTTGGTGCCAGGACTGCCCAGGATACTTAGATCCACACTTGCTAAAGTCCTTTATATAAGACGGTGTAGCACTTGCATAGAACCAATGTACAGCCACCCATGTACTTTACATAATCTCTGAATAACTTATACTGTACTTAATACTATGCAAATGCCATGTAAATAGCTGCTATGCTGTATTGCTAAGGGAAAAAGGACCAACAAAGGCTTCTATATATATTCAGCACAAACGCAAGTTTTTGAATATTTTTGATTCATAACTGGATGAATCTATGGATGTGGAACTTGTATAGATGCTAGCACTCAAACCCAGGGCCTTAGGTATGCTGGGCAAATGCTCTACCGCTAAGCCACACCCGATCCTGCTTCATACTGATTCACTTCTAACGGGAAGTTAGCTCCCCTTCAGGGAAGCTAGGGGACCAAAGGCTTGTCTTCTGTTTGGCTCGGCTGCTTCGGGGAGACTCCTGGGCTGTTCCTCTGCAGGGCCAATGTGCAGACAGAGGAAGAGGAATTCTCTTGCAGCATCTGGAGCCAGCGGGCAGCTGGCCCAGCTCAGATTGCCAGTGAGAAGGTAGACCAGTGCCTGGTAACAGGAAAGGACCTGAGCGGCTTTGGGGGTGGTGATCGGTCACTAGTGGGCTTCTCCCTGCACACAGGGGCAACCACAAGGCCAGGCACTGCTGGGAACACATTAGGTCCAAGGGACACTGGGGAAAGGCCAGTGTTCAAACAAAGACCATCTGGAATAAACAGTATGTGGTCAAGTACTTTGTTCTGAATAAAAAAAAAAACCTCTCAGTAACTGATCTAAGCACTAAAGATCTCATCTTATTGACACATAGCGTTTTATGAGGGACCAGCATTTATTTTTATGGCTTAGTTAATGGACTCCTAGAAATAGAAATTGAATATAGAGCAACGTTTACTACTCATGCACCATTAGAAAAATCTCTTAACAGTCCTTTCCTCCTTCTTTGCCTCCTTTTTTCTCCTTTCCTTTTCCCCTTTTTCTCTCACTATTTTTCCCTTCTATTCTTTTCCCTCTCTTTGCTCCTATGTTCATTTACCAAGCGTTTGCTATGTACTAGTCATTGTGCTAGGGATTGCAAATAAAAGACAAAGATCAAGTCCTCTGCGGCCCTCCCCCTGTAGCTCATGGCCAGGTGTCACTTGTTTCGCACACAGGTGTTCCCAGGTGGTGCAGATGGGGGCCAGGTGGAGCCCTGAGCCAAGCGCCTTGAGGATCCAAAGGTGGGTACTACACCCAGCTGATGGAACAAAGAATGGCTAAGGAAGGCCGGATGTGGGTTAGGTGACTTGATGAAGTCAGAATGAGTTCTGAAAGCTAATAAAGGGTTGGATGAAATAAGTTAGAGACCTATGGTGTAGGCAGTGGGAAAAGGGTGCTGACTTGCATGGCTATCCAAAGGGCCGGCGAGATGGTTCAGTGGTCTAAGGCACCTGCTTAGGAGGGCTCAGGCAACTGCGGGGACTGCGGTTCGATCCCCGGCACCACATGCTGCGCCAGCCCCACCACCAGGGCAGGCTGAGCCAGCCACAAAATGGATAAATAAAGAAACAAGCAAAAAAAAAAAAAAAAAAAAAAAAAAAAAAAAAAAAAAAAAAAAAAAAAAAAAAAAAAAAAAAAAAAAAAAAAAAAAAAAAAAAAAAAAAAAAAAAAAAATTAAAAACAAAGTGCAGCTTGTTCAAGGAACTCCCAGCAGGCTCAGCGTGGATGGGGGAGCAGAGGCAAAGGTCAGGTGAGGCAGAGTCCTGCACAGGGGCTCTTCCCAGGGGCTGACTTTGTTCCTGAGGAGACATTTTCAATGTCTGGAAACAATTTCCATTGTCACCAGTTGGGGGTATACTTTCCTGGAGTAGAAGTCAAGGTTGACCCTAAATATCCTACCATGGGCAGGACAAATACAGCTCTCTTCCTAATCCCAGGGCTGGCTACAACTTGAGAGGTCCAAGGCAAAATGAAAAATGGGACCCCTTCTTCCCTAAGCAGAAAGTGAATGTCACTAAAAGTATTACAATCTAAGTTTTTTTTTTCTTCCGTGTTTCTCTCTTGTGACTCATCATAGTGTTTTAAAATTGCTACTTAAGGTCATTCTAAATTAAGAAAAGTTGAAATATTTAAGTTATCAACATAAAGTTGACTTTTTGCCTTTATGTTGCTAGTCTTTTTTTTTTTATGGATGGCTCAGCCTGCCCTGGGGGTGGGGCTGGTGCAGCATGTGGTGCCAGGGATCGAACCGGGTTCCTATGGTTGCCTAAGCTTGCCTAAGTAAGCACTTTAGACCACTGAGCCATCTCACTGGCCCTGTTGCCTGTCTTAAACAGCGTTATGAGAACATTTAATTCACCTGCAAAATCTTCCAAATGATACTATTGATGCTTTGTAGTTTGCATATGTGCTGTATTTTATTCTTATCGTAGAGGTAGAAATGTTATGCAAAACTAGTTTGCCTGTTCTTTCTTTCTTTCTTTCTTTCTTTCTTTCTTTCTTTCTTTCTTTCTTTCTTTCTTCTTCTCTTTTGTCTTTCTCTCCCACTCTGTCCCTCTGTCTCTCTCTGTCCTTTTGCCTCGCTCCCTTCTTTCCTTCCTTCTTTCGAGATAGATTACCCAGGCTGGGTTTGAATTTATGATTCTCCTGCCTCAGTCTTCCAAAATGCTGAGATTATAGATTTGCACCATTACATCTAGCTTTATTTCCTATTCCCTAGTGACATATTGTACCAATACTCTCTACCCTTGACTTAGTAGCCAGTAAAGAAGAACTGTAAAAGGATAAAGAACTGTGAATTGCCTGAGCATCTTCCTCTCTTATGTGGGGTTACCAGAGAAAACACAGGATGCCTGCAAATTTTCAATTTCAGAGAAATATTTTTTCAGTGTGTACGTATGTTCAATGCAGCATTTGGGACATACTTATTCTAAAAATTATTGCTGTTTATCTAAAATTCAAATTGAACAAGCATCTAATACTTGTATTGGCTAAGTAAAGCCCTGCTTCTATGCCATCCTTTTCAGCATGAGTAGTTGGCTTGTTCAGGGAAGTAACAGGAGTCAGAGAGGACGTTGACAGTTTCGTGGTTGTCTGCCTTTCCTAGTGTCCCGCACCTTCTGTCTGCATTTAAAACAACGGTTGGTAAGCACCTGGAGCTGTCAAGGCCTCTGCTTACCCAACTGCGCGCAGAATGCACTTGCGGTTTCACTTGCTTTGATTCTCCCTGACCTTCCATGCATCCCGGGTCTGCTGGAATTCAGGGTTTATGGGCCACCGGCGCATTAGTTTGCAAATGGAGCAGCAAGGACCACAGACAAGCATATTATATGTCTGCTCTGTTCATGAGGATGCTCAAATGTCTCCTGAGTTCACTTAGGAAGCACAAGTTTAAAGATAAGATGATCAAGAATTTCAGGATGGTGGCTGCAGAAGATGAAACCAAGTGAAGGACCCTTCCCAGGGTGAAGCCCTTTGGGACCATAGAGGGACACACCCAGGAACTCAGCCCTACATCTGGCCTCAGTGTCAGGGGTGCTAACATTGAGAAGGCCGGCTCTGAAGGACATAGGGAACCACTGAGGTTTTTAAAGCAGTTGGGAGAGTCAGTGGTTGGGGAGAAGTGGTAAGAATAGATTATACTTCAGCAGTGTGTCTCTGTCAGACAGCTTAGATTTGGGTTCGAGTAGGCACAATGGAGTTAAATCTTTCTGAGGGAGGTGGATATGAAACGAGCCCTGCAGACTGCAACAGTTGCATACTGTCCTTTAAGAAGGTGCTGGGTGGCACAGTCACCTGTGCTTGTCATGTGCCAAAACCAGCCAGGTTTCCTCCAGCCTCCAGTGGCTTGTTCTTCCTATACCACGAATGGTGCCGTGATGTTGGTGGCTTGTGATTATCGGCTTGGTTGTATGCACAGTACTGTAACTTTCCAACATGAAACACTCACTGTGGAGAGACACCCACCTGAGACACAGGAAAGAGGATCCTGGTCTCTGTTCCAGGCTCACGCCAAGGTGGCTGTTCACTGGTGGAATTAGCAGGGCCACTGAGTTGCTGCTTCAAGTTCATTACCTCTTCCCTCCACGGTATAATAGCTATACTGTTTGGAGAACTGACTCTAACCTGAGGGATAGGGGCAGATCCTGACGAGTCTAAGCCAACTGGATCAGCCAGAGCAATTGGTTTGGGTGGCTCACACCTAAGCAATTAGACCCATGGCTACAGGAAAGGAGTGGCTAACGCACTTGGACCTGGGATATTTATTCAGTGTTCTGGACTGTCTCGTTTTCTCCTCTTGGATATAAATAAGGAGTCTAGTTGCTGCTGACAGCTGTTTTCCTGAGGGGAAAAGCCAACACAAGAGAAGGCATAGAGGAATGAACTGCAGAAAAATGGAGCCAAGTCATGGTATAATTATGTCCGAAGCTTCTGCCACTGGGCTCTTAACTCTTTAGTTAAATCCTTTTCTTGGTTTCCTCCGGTTTGAAGAAACCTGAAGTTGAGTTTTCTGATATTTATAATCAAAGCATCTTTCCTGATAGACAATGTGTTTGTCAAGCAAAATGAAAGTGCTGTGAGAGGGCGCACTAGGGGCAGGGCACTTTCCAGTGTTTCATTCTCACTGCAGTTGCTCCTCTGGGCCATGTTCTCTTTATTTTGAGGAGGTTGCATGACTTCCGGGAAGTCAGGTGGCCGGCTGAAGTTACACCAAGGTGACTCATTGTGTGCCGAAGACTTCTGAGACTTGAAGGCCTGTGGAACTCCTTTTATTTACTTTTATGTATTTAGTATAGGGTCTACAGGGTCTCACTACACAGATCAGACTCATAGTGATTCTCCTGTTTTCAGCTTCCCAAATGCTGGGATTATAGGGGCGTGCCACCATGCCTACTTAGTCTCAATTGCTGCCTCAGAATGCCTCTGGGGCGAGGCCGGTGTGGCATTCCTGGGATCAAACGCTGGCCACTGCGCTCAGCCTAAGCAGGCACATTCGTTCACTGAGCTATCTGGCCGGCCCTGTTGGGCTGCAAGCAGGATCCATGTGAGCCAGAAGCCATTGCACTCACAGCCTGTAGTCTGAACTTGAATAGTCACAGTTTCTCCATGTCCTCTTTGAGCTCTTCCTTTCTGCTGGTTTCTCCTCTGTGCATAGCCAGCTGCAAGCCAATTTCCTTGAGGTATGAAGAACTCTAAATTGGCACCCCAAAATGTCCAACTTTAATCCTTGAGCTGGGCCCTTGATAAGATTATCTGTCCCTGATTGAATTATGTTACTGACAAAGAGATTCTGAAGATGTAATTAAGATGAATAATAACTCGACTTTCAGATAATCAAGCAGAAACAGTGTTGGGAGGCCTAACTTCATGTTATCCTTTCAAAAGTAGAGCACTTCCTATGGCTGGTGGTCGATGGGGCGGTCAGGAAAAGTCAGAGTGTAAGGGTTGGAAAGGCTTTCGCTGGCTGGGAAGAGGGAATGAGTGACAAGCAAGGGCCGGAGGGGAGCCTCTTGCTGCTCAAAGTCACTTCTGCTAAGCAACCTCAAGGCAACTGGGCCTCTCCTCTATAGCTGCATGAAATAGAATTCATCCGGCGACTTGAACTAACTTAGCAGCGGAGTATTCCCCGGAACACTTAGAAGAGAGACCAGCCAGGCTGGAACCTGGACGTTAGCCTCCTCATCGAGAACCCAGGCCTTTGCCTGGCCTTTGGCCTCCCAAAACTGTCAGAAGAAAAACAAGGGTGTTGTTTTTAATCCTTACATTTGTAGCAATTCACTACCCAGCAATAGCAAACTAATATGCCCCATTAAGGTGTCAGCCGGTAATTCCTTAAATGTTTTTTAATTAGGCTCTCTGGAGGCAGAAAATCTGAAACATGCAAATAAATGTATGAGTTTCTGTACTGTAGTCACCTGGAGAAGTTGAAGATCTTTTGGGTTGAGGAATTATGTATCTAGCATGCCCATTTCCTTCTTTATAAGGCTGAGACCAAAGGTATAGGACAGATCAAATACCTCCTGCATATACATAAAAGCAGTAACACAATCTTCAATATTGGTTTGATTTCTGAAAATAGTTAAGGTTTTTTTTTTTTTGAGACAGGGTTGGCCTATCACTACGCACTTCAGGTTGGCTCTGAGCTCACTTTGTAGTCCAGGCTGGTCTTGCATCGATCTTCCTGACTCGGCCCCCTGAGTGCTAGGATTACAGGTATGAGTCATCACACCAGGCCTCGTTAAGGTTTTAAAAGATCATCTTTGTTCGTTGTGTTCAAAAGCTCTGGAAATTTATAGGATTCCGTGTAATAGTCAAGAAAAGTTCTAAGTTGTGCCAGGCAATTACAAGCTGTTTTGCAGCTGGGCACATGTAACCCTGATAGGCAAAGTGTCTCCCAAAGAGGCCTGGGACAAGGTATTAATGAAAAGCATATCCTGAACTATCCAGTGACCATCCTAGAGGCACAACACTGCCCTCCAACCTGAGTAATGTCAATCTAAAAGTGCATATTTCAATAGTGTCTTTTAGATTATATAAATGAAGAGAAACAAATGGATTTGTTAGCACAATCACAGTGCCAGATTCTGCCTCAAAGGGCTTGTGACCCTACTTCCTCGTTGTCCAACACTGCTTTGACACCAGACACATGTGGCATGTGTGATCTTCATTGGTCATCTAACAATGTATTGAAAATATTCACTAGGTCAGGTGTTGAGTGAAAGAAGGAAGATGGAAAACATAATTTTTGTTAGGGCCATAAAGATACAGTAGTCCCCCCTCAACCATGGGGACATATTCCAAGACCCCAAGCAGATGCTCCACGCCACACACAGCAGCATGAAACCATATATATATATATATATATATATATATATATATAATCTTTCCTCCCATAGGTACATATATGTGATAAATTTAATTTATTAGTTAGGCAGAGTAAGAAATTAATGGCAACTAATAAGAACAATTGCAACATTGTAATATAAGTACCTAAACATGGTCTCTGTTTAAAGATGTCTTCTTGGATGTACTCACTTTCTGGGGGTGCTGGGAGATGAGACAGTGCCGAGTGGTGAGAGGAGAGGCAGTGGGTGGAGCAGCACTACGGCGTAGCATGGGCTATTGCTGGCTTTCTGGGGATGCATTACAAGGAGGACCATGGGGCCATGGCTATGCCATTTGACCCTAGGTAACTGAAACTGTAAAGCACTCCTGAGTGTGTTCAGTCAAAAGCCCTCTTCTTCAGCTTCTTGTGATCTTTGTATTTTTTCTGTCCAAATGTTTTTAAAGACATTTTTAAAGATCTAGTTTAGGTTCTCTGCCCAATTGAGGGACAAGTACAGAGATCTCCCGTATGCTCTCTGCCCCCACACTGCATAGCCCCGCCCACCATGAGCAGCCCCCAGCAGAAGCGAGCATGCGCTGTGATGGATGGATCTACCTCAAAATCACCCAAGTCCACAAGGTTCGTTCTCAATGTTGTGCCTTCTATGGGCTTGGACAGATGTGTAATGAGAACCACTTTACAGGTGATGTTCTCTGCTTTGCTTTACAGTTTCAGTGATAATGGGGAACTAGAAGAGATGAGAGCTGTACATCAGGAGTAAAGGTAAAATACAGAGGTGAGGGGCCCTGAATAGGAAGAGAGTCACAGATATGGGCTTTGCATGAGGAATAGTGATCTACAGTCCTCCCAGACTTGGGGGCATCCCTCAAATTACCTTCATAATCAATTTGAAGGATGGCATGTGCTGTGACAGTGGTCGGAAAAGTTCAGCAAGTCTATTGAATGGACAGGTAGATTGGTAGGTGGATGGATGGATGGATGAATGAGTATATAATTCCTACTCTTCATATTTTTAATGTCTAGAAACCTAGTTTTTCTTTTAAACCATGTTGAACTGTGATCTGGCACTGAAAAAAAAAAAGACATTTTCCATTTGCTCCACACAATAAAAGGGGAAGGGCTAGTTAGATAGCTCAGTGGATTAACATGCCTGCTTAGGCAGATGCAGGGCCTGGGAGCTCAATCCCTGGCCTGCCATGCTGGCCCCGACCCCAGGGCACACTGAGACTGCGAATGAGACTGGGTGTGGTGGGACCTACCTGTAATCCCAGTGCTTGGGAGACTGAAAAACAGGAGGGATCACTACGAGTCCAATCTGTGTAGTGAGACGCTGTAGACCCTGCACTAAACACATTAAATAAATAAATAAATAAATAAATGGATGGATGGATGGATGGATGAATGGATGAATGAATAAATGAATGAATGAATGAATGAATGAATGAATGAATGGGAGAAATGGGTGTGAAACTCAGATGCAATAACTGGGCATTGGTACTTACCCTTACTCTTGATGTACAGCTTTGGCCTCTTCTACTTCCACATCGTCAACCTCAGATACAAAATGTTCAAGTCATAGCAAGTATTTGGAGATTCTCAGAGCAAACCTATGCATTTTTAAAATGAGACGCCAGTTCAGCTACGTCACATAAAGATAGTTATGAGGTAGGACTCCAGGAGGAGGGACAGGTGAGAAAAGAGCCACACTGCTCCCTGCAGGACACTGTCAGGCTCAGGATGGCAGAGCCAGCTGAGAGTGGCCTCCCCCAAAGTGGGACATGGGTTTTGTACACTCTGAGAGACAATCTTATTATTGCTGATGACCTCCATCCAAATCTTATCAAATTCAAATGCATTAAAAGAAATCAGGCAGATCTAAGGACTTTTAACTATGTTTCCCTTTTCTGTCCCTTCCTCCTTCTTCTATATGTCTGTGGGGGTCGGATGGCAGGTTTCTCCTTCTGTCACCCTGAGTTGGAGGGAAAGAAGCTGGAACCCCAAAGTAAGGGACATGGGAACAAAATTGATGAAAACCTCATACCTCCTAGCCAGGCTGGGGTTGGCCTTAGAGAGGCAAGGAGAATGAAGAGAATCCATTTACTGACATTGTTTCTTCCTCACATTCTGGAACCTTCTGGAAGCACCATGAATGGAGTGGAGATGACAGCACCTGAAATCCCTCCACTGAGTGACCATCAGCAATTGCACACCTCTGGTTTCCAACCTCAGACATGACACAGAGCCCTCAGCATCCTGGGCCAGGTATATGAGGGCAGGCATACATACGTGCACAGTGGTAGAAGACATGACCATCATAGCCAGGGACCTACCCCCAGAAGTTAATACACTTGAGACAAGGTCTCATGAAACCACAAGTTGTCGAGGCTGGGTCAAACAAACTTGGGGCCCTCCTGCCTCAGCCTCTCAGAATGTTAAGATTACAGGCATGTACAACCACACCTGGCTCATATGTGTTATTTAGTGATGCTGTCCCCTGGTGTCAGCTTCTTTGGGCAGAATTCTCAACACCTCCAAGGCCCTTCTAGGAATGAATAAATTAAACCCTTTGGAACACCTACATTTGCATTTTGCACATTTTCTTGGACTTTTGAGTTGTCCATTGCTAAGTGTAAGGTTTGAAGCTATAATTTTCATACTCAAATAAAACCAGACAACCCATTCGAGATGATTTACAAATCAAAGGCACCTAATAATGATACCTACGTTTCTGGAGAGTTTTTTTTTTTTTTTTTTATCTACAGAGCACTTCCCAGACAATAACTAATGAAGTCTCCAATTCCCTTTGGAAATAGAGACACACGTGTAGCACATGTGACAGAAACTTAATTTACATGGGGTGAAGAGGAAGATGTTATGAAGCAGCCTTCTACTAAATCATAATTACAAGCCCAAGCCCAAGGTAAACACACTGAACTCTCCCAGGGAGGCCTCATCATTTACCTGGTGGGGCATTTCCACTGAGATCCCTACTCTGCCCATGTGGGGAGGGCAGACAATAAGTGTTCACAGGATGCCAGCCATCTCTGGGGCTGAGGAGCCCTTGCACAGCAGCGTCAGGCAAATGGCTCATGAGGGGCTGAGTGCTGCAGTGGTCAGGTTCGACCATGTGCCTTGGCCCTCTGCTGGGCCCTTGTCTCCCATGTACCTACTTCCCCAACCCCTGCCTCTCTGGTAGCCCTCATCTCTCCATAGCTCTTCTTGCCCACAAGGAGGAAGAGTGTGTGGCTGGAAGTGGATGTCAGGGACTTCCTGGGGGATGGGACTTTTATATCACTTGTAAGTGCACTTGGGTTTTGGTTATCCAGGGAGGTTGACTAGTGGCTCTAGGAGTCATGAGTCATACTTCCTGGGTGTCCCCTACCTTTGCCTCCCCAAGAGGCTGCTCATGTGCTCATGTGGTCATGTCTACAACCATACCTTCAGCACCTGGACACTTCCCATGAGTCTTCTTTCAAATTGTGACTCTTAGTACCTTGAACGGACATTGGCCACCAACTGAAGTAGGTCCAAGTGCCACATGTCAAATGTCCCTAGCCAAAGGGCTGCTTCCTGTAAGACACAGAACCTCAATGTGGAGCCACCCTCCTGGTGAGCAAGCTCAGTAGGATTGGTGTGGGGGACAAGACTGCTCCCAATCACCTACCCAGTCTTCCCTGTTCTCTGACATCCCAGGCTCTGGACTCTGTTCTACGTGAGTCAGGGGCCACTTCTCAGTCCAGGCAACCCTCAGCCATGTCCCCTTGTGCTGGCCCCACCCCAAGTCACAAGTCTGCCCTTGCCTGTGGGGCAAGTCCCTGGCTTATGCTTGAGGACTGGATGTGGTGGAGCTCACTCATGGTGGACTGGGCCAGCCTTAGTCCATCCAGGCCTCAGTCCACCTGAGTCTTTCAAGGCTAGAGTACAAATGGTCTCTACAAAGTGCAACAGGTTTGTGATGGAAATGACATTTCTGACTCTGGGCCTTTTAAGAGCTAAATTAGAAGTAGATGTTGAAAACCTTCTCCATGCTAGGCTGACACAAGAGAATCACAAGCTTAAGCACACACATTTGAGGCCAGCTCGAGCAGCATAGCAAGACTGTCTCAGAAATAGTCATAGAGAAAGAATAATGACAATACAAATCATGACTGTTAAGAAACAATGAAGGGTACCTACCTTAAATTAAGAGGCCCGGAAATGTTGAGGCATCTCTGAATGATGGAAGGAGTTTGAGATCATTATGAAGAGGATATTCCAGGCTAGAGGGTGTGCAGACATGAAAGAGTGGAGGCTTGCTATGGCTTGAATGCCTCCCCCAAAGTTCATGTTAGGACATGGAACGAAGGCCCTGGTCAGAGGTGGTCCTCCATTGTGGACTTCCCACCATACAAGGTCATAACCCAAATAAGCTGTCTTCTACCCTGTCTGTGGCATTTTGCTCTGTCTGCTCCAGAAAGCAACAGAACTTGGAGGGTGAGGCTATGGGAGGATGCCTGCAGATGGTCACCTGGGCTACCATATAAGAGTGGCATCTCTGCCCCGTCAGGCCCAGAAGTGGATACAGAGATGGCAGAAGTGCTCAGGATGGAGCCTGGTTGCAGATATTTGGGATGGAGAGGCCTCTGGGGGTGGTGGTGGGGGGAGACTCCAGCAACACCCAGGACAGGTAAAGCTGGATGAGGCAGAGAGAAACAACCATGCTTGATAGGCTGAAGCAGAACGTGGATGACCCCAGACCTAGAAATATTTGAAAAATACCGTGAAAGGGAAGTACCAACCCCACTCATGGAAAAGCTTACCCTAAACAGAACAAGAATTTGTGGGCTGGGGAGATAGCTCAGTGGTCTAAGTACCTACCTGGCATGCACGAGGACCTCTGTTTGAACCCCAGTACCACATGCTGTGCCAGCTGCCACCAAAACCCAGCATGGTGGCGCATGCCTGTAATCCCAGCACTGGGGAGGCTGAGACAGGAAGATCACTATGAGTCTGAGCTGTGTAGTGAGACCCTGTACCAAATAAATAAATAAACTCCAATTAAAAAAGAACAAGAATTTGGCATGTATATAATTAAAATCCTCAGCGAGAAATTAAATGATATTGCACCCATAAAAAGGAATTCTTTAGAGATCTTGGAAATGAAAAATTTGATGACTTAAATAAAAAACTCTGGAGTGGGCAGAAGAATCAAGCTGTTAGAATTCTAATTCAGGAATATTTTCCTCAGAAGTTAGAAGATAGTGCTGCAGCTTCTTACATTTTGTTGTCTCTCGGTGATATACCCAGCATTCTCTGAATTTGCTTTCCCACTCAGCTGTATCCCTGCCCACTCACCCCCGCTTTTAATATGGAACATGATCTAAGTTGTCAAGGCTATGCTCAGAGTTATGGTCCTGCCTCAGCCGCCCTGAGTGCTGGGGTTACAGGCCTGTTTCAATATGCCTGGCCAGGTTCAAATTGCTTAAAATTGAATGCTGTAATACGTGAGAAAGGACAACTTACTCTGACAGAAATCCCAGGAAGAAAGACTAGGATGTTTTGAGACAGAATGTTGTCAATTCAAGATTTATTAAGAGGGCAGGCCAGATAGCTCATCAGATTAAAGCACCTGCTTAGGCAGACGCAGGGACCAGGGTTCGATCCCCAGCCTGTAAACCGGCCCTGTCCCCAGAGTGCACTGAGACAGGATTGAGACTGGGTGTGGTGGCACAAGCCTGTAATCCCAGGCCATTCTGTGTAGTGAGACCCTGTAGACCCTGTGTTAAATGCATAAAATTAAAAAAAAAAAAGATTTATTAAGACAGTTAAAAGGCACCTTTGTTACGAGTTAATGTTATCCCAAAGCACTTATTCCTCCAATCCTTGAGGCCAATTCTGCTGCAGTGAGAGGCTTCTGCGTTCCAGAAACTGTGCTGCATGAGTTTCTTGTGAATTACTGGAAATAGCAACATCTTCAAAAGCTAAAATGTCATCAATGATTCCATCATATTTGTACCTGTCAATTTTAGACTCAGACAAAATTCAAGATCCCTCCAGACAAATTTTTAGCATTAAACATCCTTTCCTTCTCATATTTTGCCAGAATAATTCACTATTAAATTATTCAAGATGTGAGCGCAGAGTTTTGTTTACTTGCAGGATGAGAAATGTGGCTGCGTGGGAGTAGCTCGCATTCATCTGTGAGAAAGAAGAAGCCCGTGCATTAATGTTTGCACAGTCTCCTGCGGATCTGAGAAACCACCAAAGGGAAGACTGTAGGGTCAAGGTGTGTGGACTTCTCAGCAGCCTGGGAGTGGAGACCCCACCCAGGGCTCAGAGATCTGGCCTGGCCAGTGGGGAGCCACAGGACTTTCCCTCAAAAAAACCATTCCTGGCTTTGGGGACCGACATGATCCTTACTAAGGCTACCGGTCTATTTTTTTTTTTTCTTTTCTGTCTGATGATGGGGATTGAACCCAGGTACTAACAACCTTCATCAACTGCTTTGGCTAAGATTTTTATCACACACCAACGCACATGAGAGCGCACAGCCGAGTCAGTGGCAGTATCTGTAATACTGAATAGGATCATCACTCTACTTGGATTAATGTAGAAACACAGATGTGAGCTTCCTCCATATCCAGGTCCAAATGCACTAACATGAAGCCCCGAGTGAATATCACATGACCGAAACGAACTTGTGCTACTTCAGTATGGAGTAACTAGACACTACACGGAGAAGGCATCCGCCTAATAAACACAGCGTGCCCCTCAGTGCTACGACACAGTTTCACAACTGAAATAGCTGTGCAGAATTGTCTTGCTTACGACCCCTTTCCTTTTGAGACATTCTAAGGCTGGATCCTGCAGGAAGAGCAGAGGAAGACCCTATAATTTGTCATTTGGGTGGCTGATGCAGATCACTGGCAGAGCCTTTGGAGGATAAGCAGGGTCCCCAAGTCCACGGTGCAGAGTTGGACGTGGTCTGTGGCGTGACACACAGGCCTTCTGATACAAGAGTGCTCAATCCACACTGCCAGATCCACAAGTGGCCTTCATGATGACGCTGCAGGGGAACATGGAAGATTTTTAAAATTCCTTTGCTGACTGTAGCAGACTTCATGGATACGGCTTTATGGTAAAATCTAGGGATTGAACTCAAGACCTTTAACTTGTTAGGCAGGTCCTTATGCTGCTGAGCTATCTCCCTAGTCCAGCTCCTTCTAATGAGCATGTGTTGTGGCCTACATTTCTTTTTCTCCTAAATCTAAATGCCCAGAATTCCTACGTGGCAAAGTCTTGTGTACCTGTGAAAAGGGCGTTAATATTGATGTGGGCTTTAATCAGGCTGGATCTCCAAAGACTTCTGGCTGGTGTTCCTTTCTGTTGGGGACGCCTCGGAGAGGGGCTGTCAGTGTGTGTGAAAATGAAGGAGCTCTTGGGAATGAATAATTCATGATTACCACAATTCAGCTTAAAACACTGATTTAGGGATGCAGACGAGAGGCACTGGCTGTCCTGTATGTAATGAATATAAATATTAGATAAGACCTAGAAATGTCAATTGGCCATTGAAGGCTTTGTCTCTTGTGGAATGAAGTATCTAGACTGTATTAACTGGGCAGCTAGTCTTTGTCTGGGTGTTGAGGGTTGGAAGGTGCAGGGTCTACTTGTGGATGACAATAATCAGTGAGTTCTTACAGATGTTGGGGATCCTCCCTCCTGGTTCCCGGACTAGGGTTTCACCTATAATTATGTTGAGGTAACAGAACCCACTAGAGAAGAAGAATCATTCATTTTCCCCAGAGAGGTTTCCTCTTTCCTGGAGCTCATAAAGGACCCCAAGTCCCCTGTGACATATCTCCTTGCTCAGGGATGGTTGTCCCAGAGCAGCTGTCTCTACGGTGTCCACATTCCACCTCCCAGTAATTAGCCCTGGAGGCACAAGACTCACATGAAGAGAACTCAGCCTCCTGGGATCCAAAGGAGATTGTGTCATGGGCCCCTGGTTCCATGGTGACATCTGAAGCCAAGCGCCCAGCAGGCAAGATTCCTCGCCACAGAAGGAGGTAAACCCATAAGTTTGGACCCTGTTTGTGGCTCATTCCCTTCCATCCAGTGCCCACTGGTTCCTGAAGGCCAGGGCTGGATGAGCAAGAGCAGGGGGATCTGCTGTCCAGCCCATGGTCTAACAAGACTACTGCTCCCACCAGAAAGGGTCCCAAGAGTGACAACACATGTGGAGGAGCTCCCTCTCTGTTCCCTGTCCTGGGTGCTTCTGATGTCCTCCTGTCCTCCTGGGTGGAGGGGCTGACTGCCCCATTGTCAAGCTAGATACTGTCACAGAGGTAGTGTATTTCCTTTGCCTCAGTTCCTCTGAGTGTGTAATGCTTACAGTCCCCTGACTGTGACAACAGGGACCTAAAAATGATTGCCCAAATCTGTCTAGCCTCACACTCACGCTGGGAGGTTGTCACTGTGCACAGCTACACTTCATAGAGGAAACTGAGGTGCAGAGTTTCAGACATACATGGTAAAGGAGGAGACCCCATTAATGTTCCCATAACTCAGCCCAATGACAGTGAGGTCCTACACTGAAGTTGTGTTTCCTTAAGCCCTGCTGTTTCTAGGAACCATTTCACCAAAGGGTCAAAATACTAAATCTGACTGACAGAATTCAGAAGGAAGCTAAGCACAGTGGCACATGGCTATAATCCCAGCGCTCACAGGGAAGCTGAGGTAGGAGGATCACCACAGGTTTGAGGCTGGCTTTGACTATGTAGTGAGTTCAAGGCCAGCCTGCTCTACAAAGCAAGACCCTGTCTCAAACAATGAGTAATAACAGAAATTAGAAGGAAACACTACCAAAAAAATCATCACCATCAACCACCACCACCACACCCTCCCACTAACCCAGTTCAGAGAAACACATTTTGGGGTTGAACTGGAAGCTGTAGGAACTTCAGGATACATAATAATCCACGTTTAAGTTACTCAAAGGAAGTGATGGTATTGTTAACTCATTCCTTAAAGGGCCCCAGTGACAGTAGGTGATGCTCTGAAGATATCTATAATTAAGGATCAAATTCTGTGCTTAGCATTATAGCACCTCAATGGCAGGGCCATACTCTAGGCACTCATGCTATTGGGTGAAAGTAACAGAGGAGACCCCAAAATGTTTTTTAATGAAATCAAATACCACAGCATGTAGTGGCACATGGCTGTCTCTCAGCTACTCTAGAGGGAGAGGATCATAAGTTCAAGGTCAGTATGGGCAATTTAGTGAGACTATCTCAAAATAAAAACTTAAAAGAAATGGGCTGAGTAGCTCAATGGCAGAGTGCTTGTTTAGCATGAGCAGGTCCTTGGTTCAGGACCCAGCACCACACCAGGAGAAAAACAGAAGAAAAAGGAAAGATCAAATACCTTGGGCTATTGTGGATAGAATGTTTTAATCAAGTAATGAATACGTCTCTGTGTTAAGAATTTTTTTCTTTGCTCCTTTAGACATCTAGAAAGAGAGATTATAAATTTTGGGGAAATCAGTTTTGTTGGATAAAAAATCGAAAAAGCGATTAAGAAGAGTAAGAAATCCAGAGTATCATACTTTTATCATAATTAAACATCACTGTTTGAAAATGCTAAGCATTGGTGCTGTTACATTTGTGGATAAAATATTTATTTTTTTTCTCTCCCCCACGCCATTTTTCTTTCTTTTTGGTACTGAGGATTGAACCCAAGGCAACGGCACTCAGCTAAATCCCCAGCCCTTTTTATTTTGAGGGGAAGTCTTGCAAAGTTGGCCTTGTGTTTGCGATCCTTCTGCTTCAACCTCCTTCGTAGCTGGGCTGCAGGTGTGTGTCACTGTCTGGATGCATAAAAATCTTTCTTCATGAGCTTTCCCTGATTTTACAGCAGGTTGAAAACAAGAACTTCAGCTTTCCAGGCTTCATCAATACCTCCTGATAATTGAAGACAAATGCTGATCTTGGAGTTCACTTGCAATTAGTGACTAAATTCATTCTTTAGATCAATGTCCTCAAAGTTGGCTGCAAGAGGTGGATTTTACAAGTAAGGCATAGAGGTGTAATCTCCTGACTCCCATTAGTGCAACAGCTGGGAGTCTAAATCTCCCTGCAGCTGGCCCCAAATTTACCCCCTGCTGCCTCAGGGTGCCAATTAAATAATAAAAACCAAGACTGTGGTCAGATATAATTAGTTGGAGGACAGAGTTTTATCATTTTCCTCATGCCAAGCAAACAAGTTAACTCCACTGACAGAGTAATTTGGATAGAGGACACACATCTCCCACGGGAAATGTCTGTGCTGTTTGTCAGGCTGTGCTCTTGTGGGAATGGGTAAATGAGTAGAGAAACTCTGGCTCTGAATAGTTGGAGATGCGCTGTGTGGGGCTGTTTTATTTACTTATTCTTCTTTTGAAAATAGTCTTTCAAGAGTCTGGTTGGTCCAGGTTTTGTGGAAAATGTGATACGTCTTGGAAATACGATTCTGGTAGTAATGGACCAAAGTCATGTACCTGACAAAGTTGCCCAAGTGAAAAAACAGAGCGGGGCGTGGCCCAGCCCGGCTCTGAAAGCACGTGAAGGGGTTCTGTCTGAGCAGTCGTCGAGAACGACAGTCTCTTTGAGGATCTTTTTTGGGTCTCGAGTTCTGCTCCATCTCTCCTGGGTTGATGAGGACTGAACTGAGCCGCTCATCTGGAAACAAGCCTGTCCTCAGTTTCCCCTCTAAGCTCAAGGGACTTGTACAAGACGGTGCAGTAGGGGAAAGACAAGGTGGTACTGGAGGCTAGGGCTGTCGGGGGAACGCAAAGAAGTTGTTTTGCTCTTGTGGTTATTTCTGCTTCTTTATTTTAGCTGCAGGAGGAGGAAAAGGGAATGAGGTAAGAGGAAAATGAGGTCAACAAGAACTCTTCCATCTAGGCTCTATTCATTGATCTAGAGGTGCCATCTGTTTTTTGATACAGAGTCTTGCTATACAGTTCAGATCTGTATTGATTCTCCTGTCTCAGCCTCTTCTGTGCTGGGATTTTAGGTATATGCCACCATGCCCAGTTTCGGGGCTGGCACGGCGAGCCTGGGGTTCCGGGGTCAGCACAGCATGCAGTGCCAGGGATCAAACTTGGGTCCTTGGCTCTTCCCACGCAGGCCCTAGACCATCGAATATCTCCCTGGCCCTAGTGGCTCCATCTTTAGATCAGAATTCGTTCTTGTTTTTCTTAACTCCACTGTGAGCACAGTTCCACCACACTGGTTTGAGTTGGAAAACCCTGGGACACAAGTCAAAGAGAAAGTGTGAGATGGAAGAATGGTAAGCAGAAGAGTGCCAGGGCTACTGGTTGAACAGCTCCCCACAGGAGCTGGGATGAGGCTCTACGATACTGGTGGAGCTCTACGATTCTGGTAGTAATGGACCAAAGTAATGTACCAGACACAGTTACCCGAGTGAAAAAACAGAGCTTTCTACGATACTGGAGTGTGTGTGTGTGTGTGTGTGTGTGTGTGTGTGTGTGTGTACATGTGCACATATACATACTGTAGTATTGGCTATGGGAAAGTAGTAAATTACAGTTACAATGAAGAAAGCACATTTTTTTTTTCCCATGAAGAGTATCAAACTTGGCAATGTAAATTCGTGGGAAGTCACATGGAAAGCATTCATGAAGCACGGAGGTTGCTTCTAAGGAGATTATGAGTTGAGAGTCAAAACACTGATTTGAACATATTTCAACTCTAAAGTTTCCTCCTAAAAGTATTCACAGAAATGGGTGGACTTTTTTTTTTTTTTTTTTTTACATACAACTCGCTTTCTCTCATGTACAACATAGATCATTTAATGTAACGCTTGCAACCTTAGAAAGGCAGACATATGTAATCCAAGTCCAAGTTTATAAATTCCAATTTCACATGGATTAAAAACTGCGGATAAATTAAGTCACAATAATATCCTGTACATGCGTTAAGGCTGTTGACCGCTGAAGTCTCTTGGGTATCTACAAACAGGAAGTCACACGCAGATAACTGGGTCTGAAGAGTGTCTACATCATTAAAAAAATCTTGCTTTTTTTTTTTTTTGGTGATACAGATTTCAACAGTAACTCTGGAAAACTGTGAAAAATGTTATTTAAAAATATATATGTATATGCTACTGCACAGTTTCAAGGATGTGGTTCATAATAATGTTGGCTGCACTGATCAAATTTATAATAATGACTGCACTTTCAAGGTGATGTGAACTCGCAGTGATTTATACTCCATATTAGGCACTAGTAATATCCGTCACGTGTACCACAGTTTTATGTTAGCTGTATTGTACATATATATTTTTAAATGTATGCATTTATACAAACTGTGTATATCATGTATGGGGTGTTGGAAATGTACACATCACTGTTCTATAATACACACATCATTGTTGTACATATTAGGGTAAGCTTTAGTGCAGAAAGTCTCGTTGCATTGCATTCCAAGGTTCAATTTAGTACACAATTTGTCAACCCTTTTGATTACTTTTCCAGAACATTCTTCTTTAGATAGTACATTCGAGTTTCCATTTGCAATTTGAACATTTCCAGAAGTATCTGTTTCAACCAGACCTCTCTCCAGGCACAATTCTGCACGTGAGTCTGATCTGCGTAGAGTCGTAATGATGCCAAAGTCTGATCAGGAGTATTTTTAAGCTACTCTCTTTCAAAGGACAATTCTAGCAAAGTGATAAAGAATGGTTTCCATTCAGGTCATGACAGATAAGGTCAGTTGAACTTGTGCTGAGCTTCTGAGGACAGAATATGCCTCCCAATACAAAGAAATGGTAGTAAATGGTACACGTTTAAATGCAAGAATCTCTGGAAGGACAAATGCCAAATTGTGAGCTGTGGTTGTACCAGACATTCAGATTTACACTTGCTACTTTCTACACTTTGGAATTGTTTGAATTTTTACAATGAACAAGTGTCACTTTTTAAATCTGAAAACACAAGAAAAATGTTTCAACTTGGAACCAAACTAAAAAAAAAAAAAAAAAAAGGGAACAAATTATGAATGACTTTCACAAGCAGCCATCAGTGATGATTCCTTACCAAAATCATCTACACTAAGCAGAAACTGCTGCCCTGACGCACTCTGCAGATGGACAGGAGGCCTGCTAGGTAGGCCTGCGTGCTCTGACCATCTCCCCCCAATGACCAGTTTCTAGAGGTTTTGTTGGGAAATACAGGTGGTCAGTGTGGTAGTAAAACATGCCACCACAACTGGCTAGAGGCCATGTGCCCCATGAGATGGGGCTGCTGCGGGTGCTTCCTAAGGCTTCAGCTTTGAAGATGGGCCAGCCCAGGAAAGCGCCCTGGGAAGGCAGGGCAGACCCCAAGGGTCATCCCTTTATGCAACAGTTGGAATGTTTCATGAGAATTCGCCAGCAAGTAGAACAAAAGCTCAGTCCTACACACAAAAATGTTTCAAAATTTCTTAAGTTAGGTTCAGAATTCTAACATAGGATGGGACTGTGAACTCTGCCAAGAATTAGTGACAGGGATACAAGAAGCAACTCGTGGATACAGATGAAATGGAAACCCAGACTGAGCACCCCTAACCTAAAACTACAAAATCCAAAGTGCTCCATAATTTAAAATGTCTCGAACATCAATATGACTCTGTAAGTGGCAAATTCTACACCTGACTATATGTGACTGTCACAGTTAGAAACATCGGTGTACTGACAGTGCTGTATAAGATTAATCACCTTAAACTGGTGTTGGCGAACCTTTTAGAGCTTTCAACGATAATGAACAGCCAGTCGCAGCACTCGTGCCTTGGACTATGTGTATAAAAGGTGTATTTGAAACACAAATGAACTTCATGTTTAGGCTTGGGTCTCAGCCCCAGGATATCTCATTACATACATGTGAAATGTGAAATCTAAAATATTTCTGGTCCCAAGTAGTTTGGATAAGGGATGCTCAGCTTGTACTTTTCATATTTTCAGGTACGTAAAGGTCAAAGCTAAATGCAGATTTCACTTGCTCATTGCCAACTAATTTCAAAGCACCAAGGTTGTTCGATCTTTTGCACATTTCTGAAGCAATATTTGGAGCTCAGGAATGACAGCGGTCTTATTTCCCTCCCTCCTGTGGGTCAGGCCAACAAAAATGTTCACATTGCAACCCAACCCATGAGATCAGTGAAGACACAGTTTAGCAACTATGGAACATCGTCTATGCCACCATTACCAAAGACTGCCTCACCTGGCTCTCAGACTGATCCAGTACAATTCTGTCAAGTAACTCAAAGATACCATTTTTGTTTTCAAAATATGGCAAGACATGAACTCTCCTCTCAGGAAGAGCTTTCTTTTTACCAGTATTTCATATCAAAATATACTTAACAAGAAGACTAACTCTAGGCCATAAAATAAGGTTCAGACAAAAACTGTAAACATGAAATCAAAAACTAAAATGTAAACTTAAAAAAAAAAAAACAACAAAAAGAACCATGGTAAGACGTAAACATACCAGACGTGAAAGATACAATAAGAAAGATGCTCTGGACCTTGCTACTGAAAGCAGAACAGCGGCCCTCACAGGAGAACTTGCCCTGCGCTGTAAGAAGCTTGCTCCTCAAAGCCTGAAAAACATCCCCCAAATCCTAACTGCCCCACAGGCCCACAGAGGCACACTCTGGGTGAAGTCTGAGAGCCAACAGCATTGCGACCCCAAGTGGCTCTCAGCCTGAGAAGCAGCGCCTGGGCTCCGAGTACTCAGAAGTTTTAGGTAATGTCCTCATTTGTTCATGAAGAAGGTTGGTAAGGAAGCTACCGTGGAAAGGAAAACATTTGAAACATACTGGCTGACCAAAGCCACAGGGCTGTGAGTCACAGCGGCAAGAAGAGGACATGCGTGGCCTTGGAGAACCAGTCATGGGTACAGACGTCGATTCCACAGTGAGCTCTGAAATGACTGTCCTCGATGCTTTCATGTCGGTTACACTTTAAGGACACTGAGTTTTCACCAAATCTGGGTGTCATTTTCATACAATTTGAGGGCAGGGCAAGGAGGGCTTTGAGGGAATCAAACCATCTGCTTAGAATGTGTTTAACTGATAATAATGTTGGATGAGGTCAGAGTACAGGGAGGGGCAGGGTATTCGGTAGCATGCAACGTAATAAACTTCTGGCATAAAAATAACTGACTAGCTTTCATGATTCAATTAGCCATTAATACACATTGATCAAAAATAATTAGGGAATAGTATATTAATACTGAAAGTAATCAACAATATCCAAGCAAGGTTCATCTTAACTGGCAGTTAAGCTTTTGATGTGCTGTATTGCACCCGGTTAACTAACCTATGAGATTTTGGTTGATTTTTTCTAAGAAGTTATGGTTTTGTATTGGAATGGAAAGTGTGTGTCTGTGAATGTGTGTGTACATGCGTGTGTGTGTATTTCCTCTAGTTAGGAAACTCTGATCACTTTGTCTAGATTGGGGTTATGGAAACTAGACAAATAGTATGCCAAAGAGCTGTGTATCTTACACACACACACACACACACACACACACATACACACACACACAGAAGAGGCAGCTTTGTATATGCCCACGCATACAAACACACATGCCCTGGTAAAAGGTCATTGACTGAGGCTGAGGAAATGTCCATCGCAGTCTGACAAATGCTGTGGCTGGGAATTTCAGTAGCACAGTGTCCAGAAACTTGGAGCGGTCCGTGGAGACAAAAACACAGCTGGCCCGAGGGCAAGGTCCCTAGGACAGGTGTGCGCTGTTCCGCAGCCAGTGCAGACCCTGCTGGGAGTACTGGACCAGGTGCTCCATGCTGCTGTGCAGGGTGACGGGCCCCATGAGCAAATCCAGGTCGTTGAAGAATTCTAGGGGATAGAGAGAGTCGTTACGAGTGCCACACATGCTCGGTGCCAAGCTGAAAGTGGGACATGAGTGATCTCTGAGAGAATTTCACGGGTGACCTGTGCACGAAACAAGAACTCTGTTTCCTTGTGACTTTAGCATATCCTTGAATGAAATAAAATCTAAGGGTAGGGGACTCATCCTACAAGGAAATAAATGAATGAAGGAGGAAGCCGTATCTGCCATTTCTAACTCAGGTGGAAAATTTTTATGTAGCTAAATAGTAAAGGAAATTCATATGTTCGGGCTGCATTTTCCCAGTGCAGTAATGGTGTCCACTCTGTAGGTCAGTGTGGCTCTGTGACCCCTCACTGTGGAGTCGATGGTGGCAAGGCTCTGAGTGAGGGTCTAGGATGTTAGGAGACCATTGGGTGCATGCTGAGAAATCTCTACTGAGGTGACCAGGTGGCCTTCGGGACATTCTCTGGGTTTCCCCTTTCTTTGCACATTTACTATGTACCTAGGACTCTCCTAGGTGCAAAGGGTAGCCATGAGGGGGGTAGCCAAGAAGGTCATGTATAAGTTTTGCTGTCTTTGCAGCTCAGCCTAGCAGTGGATGGAGGCAAATTATTCATACAGTACTCTGGTCTTATAGGTGGATCACTAAGGAACAATTCGTGGAAGTTGGTCTGAGACTCGTTTCCCCACAGTGCTCACATACACGCTGAAGTCCTGGCAGGGAAAGAAGGGAAGGGCCAGGGAAGACGCGCGTTGTTGGATAGAGGACTTCAGGCACAGAACAGAGGAGGAGAAGCTGGTTGGGCTGAGGGAGCAGCGCTGAGCTCCCACCTGACGCAGGACACCCAGCCCTGCACCACTGAGCTCTAGTGGGGGGCTTCCCGCTCCACACAAAGCTTGGCATGACCGGGGTCTTGCAAGCTGGACACATCTATCTCTATACATTTGCCCACGTGAGACACAGACCTCTGTGGCCCTCAAGCCACATAACTGCCAGGTACTTTTCGAAACTCTGTTCCATGTAAGCTTTGGTGTCTCTGGACCTCTGTGACATTCCCATGGGACTCTCAGGGCCACCACCTGTAGGCTGTGTGCTATGCACGGTCTGCTTATATTGACCAATTTCCTCACTCAGGACTGCCCATGCCACCCACCATCTTTCAGTGTGGACAACCTGCTTTTGTCTAGGTCTATGCTGTCATAGGAGCATAATTTTCATCTATGGCCTGACAGTGAGTCCAGATTTTCACTCTTACCTGCTGCTGGAGAAAAAGTAGTATTTTGATACAGATTTTTTTTCTTAGGAGAAAAGACAGCAATAGGTAGCAAACTATATAACCATAACTGAAAAAAATCTATACTTATTGATCCCAAAATTCTACTTTTACCACTCCTTCCTAAGAAAATAACCAATATATGGAGGAAGATTATACAAGGGTACTTACAGTGGCAGCCATGGTGGGAAAAAATAGGCAGTAACCTAAATGTCTAGCAAAGGGGGAATAGCTTGCAGAATCATACTTTTTGTTCACATAACCATTGTGTCTGTTTTTATCATTGATAAGCATTGTGCTAGGATAGTGCGCTAGGACCATTGTGAGGAATATTCCTGGACTAATCAATGACATGAGAAAATGCTTGGTAGAATGCTAAACACAATATAGGATATGAGACTACATACATTATGATCTCAGTGTGGTAAAAATGATGCAGAAAAAAAAAAAGGCCAGAAGGAGTGTTGCTAGGATGACCACTGCAGTGATTTCGTGGTGACAAGATTACTGGCAACTTTCCTCTACCGTCTCTGTACTTCACAAATGTAGCCACAGCAAACACGGACTATTTTTATTATAAGAAAAAATATTCAAAACGAAATATAGCTCTATCTGTAAAATACTCTTTGAAGCTGTATGCAGTTGACCTCATCTCCCTCTCTTTGATATTTCAGAGCCCAGCTGGCTGCTTAGTCCTTGGGCTAATTGTTAGTAAACATTTGAACGAAATGGAATCCTATCTTTCAGAGTATTTATACCTGCATCTGTATCTATACCCCGACCTGTGGCACGCCCACATCTGAACCTGCCCCTGCATTTACCTACATCTGTCCTTACATGTCCCTACTCGGTAACTGGACCTGCACATACACTGTCACTCTGCCTACTTCTGGCACTGCACCTACACCTGTGCGTGTACCTACTCCTGTACGTGCACCTATCACTGTAGCTACACCTACACACACGCACACGCACACACACACACACACATGCGCGTGCGCATTTCTACGCACATCTGTACCTGTGACTACACCTGTTACCTGTACCTGCATCTATAAGTGCATCTACCCTGCATCTGTCCCCACACCTGTGTGTGGGCCTGCTCCTATCCCTGCACTGTATCTGCATCTCATTGCCCTTCACATGACCCTCAGTGGTGAGGCAGGAGAAGGCACACGAGGCCTGAGTGACTACAGGAGAGGTCAGGAAAGAACTCACACAGCAGGTGATGGCTCCTCGTCCCTCCCCCTCCCCACAGACCATGGAAACTGGAGCCGCGGTGCCCAAGCCGGGCTGTCCCTGGCCTGGGTGGGTCCTTGGTCCCAGGGGAGGCAACGTACCTCTGTTTTCCTTGGCCAGGCTGTCGGCCATCTCCCAGTAGTCGTAGCTGTGGAGGATGCTGTTGGTGATGCTGACGTGGTTGGCTGCCATCTGGTGGATGCGCTGCGGGATGCTCACGATGGTGGGCGGAGACAGGGCACTGGCACTGGACAGGCTGCCCTGAGACCCCACGGAGCTGGTGGGAGAGGGGTTGGGAGACATGGGGGATGGGGTTCCAGTGCTCCTGGAAGGCGAGAGGCAGAAAAACCAGAGTGGAGAGGTCGGGAGTGGGTGAGGCCCGGTGGCCCCGCAGGGAGGCATCATGCATGGGGCGGGGATTGGGGCGAACTTACTTTCCACTGGCCCCCCAGGGGGATGGGGCCTGGGCAGCCTTGGACGAGTTCTGCAGGGAAAGAGACAGGCGCAGTGAGTGTCAGCAGCTTGTAGAGACAGACTGTGGGTCAGTGCAGGTACAGTACCCGGGGTCACCAGCGTGGTCTCTCAGTGGGGACCTCAGGGCTTGCTTCTGGGTTCTGATGCACATATTTTAGGTACCAAATCAAAACATAATCCTGAGAGCCTGCTAAACTAATCTGATTTTAAACTTGTAAACTAGTGCACTTTTCTGAAAAGGAAAGAAAGGACAGGAACTACCCATGCCCTATGCACCAAGAATATTTGCTATTTAAATGTATTTATTTATTTATATTTTTTTCATTCATTTTTTTGTAATTTTATTAATTTTAATGAGAAAGAAATAACAATGAGACAGTTTCAAGACACGTTAGTAGGACAGTCACAATACTTAATACAAGGCATATTATTATCTTCATAGTAGTTGTTTGAGTACAAGATGCAGACACGATAACCCTTCTAAACACTACTAGGACAAATCTTTCTTCTCACTGAACAAAGAGAAAGTAGTTGTATGTATAGTCCAATAGTCCATAAGAGTAGTGGGTTATCTATTTAAATTTAGGGGCTATTTGCCAATATGCCTTTATTTAATGCCTGAAAACACATGTTGTCAAATTCTATTGTTTTAACTTATGAAGCTTAAAGTTTTTTTTTCTTTTAAAGGAAATTACTCAAATGTAAAAGGATAGGTGAAAATGTATTTATTTAACACAAAGGACATTCAAGAATTCTGATTTATTTGGGTAGTTTGGCTTGGGGTGCTATGCTGCACAGGCCAGGAGCTTGTAGCAGTATTTACAAGCTTTCCTGGGCTCTGGCTAGCGGTGCAAGGCCTTGGCCTTGACCCCCAGAAGCACAAATGAAACAAAGCAAGGACCAGAAGACGTGTGTAGCGAGTCCATAGCATGTTTAAGAGGGAAGATGGTCTTTGTGATGTGCTTGTGAATATTCCCTTCTGGAGAAAAATGGCTCGGCCTGGCTTCCTGACACAACCTATATCTTTTGGTTACCAGGAATTTTATGAGTGGTGACCACATTATTTAGTTTTAGTGCAAGAGGTAACAACATAGTAAAACGAAGTGGCCTGACAGGACTCAGAGGCAGGACAGCAAGGGGTAAGCTCAGGGCAGAGCTGCAAACTGTGTCACTTTTACCTGTCTCAGGGAATGACATTATTTTAATGGAGTGAACTAGAAAAAGAGAAGCCCAGAGAGTTCCTGCCACTCTTCTCAATTGGGAACTATGAGATAGTTCACTGTTTTCCACCCACTACGAGGTTCTAAGAAGTGATCTACATCAGAGGTGTCCCAGATGTAAAAACACAAAGGGGAAAGAAGTTTTGGGGCGTCAGAAGTAGTGCTATGGACAGACACCCAGACAGCCACAAGTTTCCCTTTTGGAGATGGCGGCATACTGCTAAGACACATTTTCCACAGCCAAACTGCAGTGGTAGCCTGAAGACTTCAGTCGTGGAGCCTGGTTCATGCAGCCTCTGACACTTGGTGCCTAACAAGGGGCATCTAGAGGACACAAAGTTGCAGGTGGGAGGAAGGCATTCTCCAGATTAGTCACAGAATGGGAACTATAAGAATAACATAAAGTATGCTTGAAAATCACTATGAGAGTCGGTTTTAAATGTTCCCATCACAAAAATGAAATTATGTAGGTGCTGGAAATGTTCAGTAGCTTGGTTTAATCACTCCACAATGTAACCACATAGCAAGATATCAGATTGTATACCATAAATATACACAATTTGTCGTTGGTCCATTAAAATACATTTAAAATGTAAACTTCTTGGAGGGTGTATGTCAATAACTTTTGAGGACAGACTCTTGATTTCCAAATTCTTTTTTCTACCCATTTTGGATGGATTACAGACTACGTGTACAACAAGACTGTCTTATGACTTAAATATTTTTGCTGTAGTTCCTTGACCTCAGATAATTTAGCTTCCTTTTCTTTTTCTTTTTCTTTTATTGTGTGGTCAGGGATCAAACCCAGGACCTTGCTGGTGCCAGGCAAGTTCTTGTCCACTGAGCCACACTCTCAGGCCTGAGTGTCCTTTTGTGTTCAAGCCCTTTGTAATAACTCTTTAGGACCAACTCTTAAGATTTCCTACTAATCTTGACTTTAGGTGCTCAAACTATGTAAAGGGAAGATTCCATGCCAGTCCCTGATACTTCAGACAAGTGCTGGCCAATGGGCCATGAAGTTATCCCTTGGTCCCAGCACCTGTCACCCTACATGCAGCAGGCTGGACATAGTCCCAGGTCCCCAACACAGCCTAGCCATTGGAAGCCATCTCTGCTATACACAGCCTGATGGTTGGAAAACCTCAAATGATGGCTGTGTATCTAAAAAGCAAGTGGTGAAGACAGAGATGGTGCAGTTTCTTGTTTCTATACTGAAACAGATAAAGAGGCCCCAAAATGTCAAGCAAATGATTAAATTTCAAGTCCACTCTATAATAGTACATTGGAGAAGGACTTTTTTGTCTTTAAAATACTCCCAGGGAAAACAATTTCATCCCCTGCAATGAGTAAAAGCTGCCATGGCTATGCTTGCATCTTGCTAGTTACACGTTGTTATCTGGTATCTCTGAGCCCTAATAAGCCATTTCTTGCCATTTTAAACAACACCTCTGTTGACAATTAAAGGAACTGCTAGAGACTCAGTGGAAATATTTCTTAGTAGGAATTTCTAAGAGAAAGCAGCTTTGTGTGGACATGAGGAAGTTATGTCTTGCCATATAGATGGATCTCCTTGGACGCTGGGAGGAGTAACTAGATGTTCTTTCTCTGGAGTCCATAAAAATACTTGGACAGGAAGGCAGGGCATCAGTGAGCTAGGCTTTCAGGACCTTCTCTCCCAGCCCCGGAAGCCACAGGGGTGCCACAGATGGGTTGTTCTGGACACTGGAGGTGACCTGTATTAGCCTCTAATTGCTAATCTAGACCAAGGCTGCTTCCTCAGAATACCAACCAACCGATGCAGCCTAACAGTCTGCCGTGTCACCCCTTTGCCAGACAATACCTTGAAATAGTCGATCAGTGCTTTTGAGTACTTTACAGCGTGGTCCCTTTTCAGTCGGAACATCCGCCAGTACAGGAGAGCCAGGCACCGGTAACTGCGACAGAGGAGAGAGGAGGGAGCCACACATTAGTGTGTCCTTTACAAACACAACTTTCGACCAACATGTCCTTCCAGGGTCCATGTGCATGTATCTCAAGTGTTTCTACATGCATTGCACATCTATGAGCACCTGACCTTCTTTCTGTCCAAAAACTACAATTGCAACTTCCAAGGAGCTACTCCCAAACTACATTTACCATTATGTCCTTCATAGTTATTTCTTCTTTGTTGACGAGTTTGGTTGTTTTCTTCTCCAACCACCAGAGGGCAGCCTCACTCCACAAGCGGCACCAGGAAGCCCTAGCACCCAACTTTCACTGCTCAGTAGACTAACAACCTGCTTTGGGAAAGGGTGCTTGCCTTCCTAACACTTCACTAGTCTATTAATTTAAATAAAGTAAGAGATGGCGAGCGCGCATTATAAACATCATGCTGAGGGTAGTTTCATTTGATTATTTTCTACATTTTAATATTCATTTACATATTAGTATTCTATTCAATATAGTAATATTCATTATTAATCATTCATTAATTCCAATATTGAACTTCAATAAAGACAAGGGCACGGGGTGGTGTTTCCTGAGATTTATGCTCTCCTCATTGGCATTCTTTACTCACATTATAATTATTTGCTAATTTAGATCAAGGCTGCCTCCAGAGAATACCAACCAGCTGAAACAGCCTAACAGTCTCTGCATAACGTGCCGAATGCCAGGTGAGGTCACCGTGTGGAGCCATTTGAGACCTGCCTTTGTCTGCTGTTGTTGTGTTTTCCAAGACTCCACCTGACTGTCTAACTCGCAGGTTAGATTGTGGGGTGTAATGAATGATCCTTTGGTGAGCAAAAAATCACCTGGATTTTTGGACAGCAGGAAACAGCAGAGAGTTGTTCTGGGGAGCGCGGTGCTATGTTCCCAAGGAGATGCCATGGGAAATTATTTTTATTAAAGCCCAGACTCTTTATCACGGTAAACACACACACACACACACACACACACACACACACACACACACACACACTCTATGATCCACTGGCTAACATTTTGGGAAATGATTTTATCAGCAAAGCATAATGAGCTGGTCCTCAGTTTAATGTGTTGAGAACTTCAATGCATCATCCTCATTCATTCACACTCATCTCCCATGTAAAGCAGCACATACAGTATTTTGATTGTAGTTAGTGTTAAACACAAGAGAAATTCCACTGGGCACAATTCACATTTAAATGGCTACTGCAGGGACCCTCTCAACTTTAAAACACATGCATGCACATATAGAAAAAAAAATTTGTTCTTCTGTAATGGACTTGTGGAACTTCAGTTCATGCATGGTGAAACACCAAGAAATAGTTCAGTGGGGCCAGATGGCATGTGCCTGTAGTCCCAGCACTCTGAGGGATCAAAAACTTGAGCCCATCCCTGGCAACTTAGTGAAGGCTTGTCTTATAAAATCAGAAAAGAGCTGGGGACACGGCTCACTGTGAAGGGCCTGAGTTCAGTCCCTGGTACTAAAAAGTAATAAACAAACAAACAAATAAAAAGGAAATGGCTTAGACTGTCTCTGGGTGTCAGAATCACACGGGGTCTTGTAAGATGGAAAGCGCTAGAAGGACTTCCAGCCCTGGGCTTGCCAGTGGTGACACACGTGGGGCTGGAGCACGCTCCTCACTGGCGGTGACAGACTCACCATAATGCCGCCAGCTGTTTGTCCTCTGGCGTGGCATTGGGGCCTGAGTGGGTTTTTAGTCTCATAGCATACCTAGAAATAAACGTAGGAAATCAAAAGCATGATCTAAAGAAATGCATTCCTGTCCCCAACAAAACCTCGTATCCCATGGTATCCCACCAAGGGGAGCCTCACAGTGGTGTGGCTGACTCTTTCTTATAAGCCAGCCAGTGCTGCTTCGCTCCCCCCCAGGACTGCATCACCGAGATGAGGATAGGAAACAAAGCCCCTCTGCTCTGCTCTTCGACAGTGCGCGTCCCAATGCTGCGGACTGGCGGGCGGCACGCCGGCTCAAGAATGCTTCAGGCAACGTGTCCATGTTTCCAAGGTTTGATTTATGACGAGTGGCTGACAGATGGAGCCAAAGCCCCACCCTTCGGGGCTTACTTCCAGGAGAACTTTCAGCCCCGTGTTCAGACGGCTGCTTCATTTACCCTCTGCCACGCAAGTGCTACCTTGGGGGCAGGATGAGGGTCGTGGGTGTCCTGAAGGACCCTTTGCTTCTGCAGAGGTGGGCACTAGGACGTGGGTGCCTTTCACAGGCTGCTTGTAATTGTGTGTGCTTCTGTCTTGTGCGACTGTGGTTACTGATCTCTCTCAGTAACACCCCCGGTCACCTGTACACACTAAGTGAGCTGAGGCGGGGTGCGCGATAGCAAAGGGTCCTAGGTTCAAACCCCAGCTCAGCCATGCGCTAGGTGGAGGAGTTTAGACAAAGGTGTGAACCTGTCAAAGCGCTCCTTTCTTTATCTAGGAAACAGGATGGATACAGTGATCACATATGTGGTTGGGATTAATCCAGAGAGTTTCGAAAAGCTCTTGGCAGAGCACGCTGGCTCCCTGCAAACTGCTCAAGAAACAATGCGGTTGTCATGACATCATCTCCAGATCGGCAGGGCTCTGAGCGCCTCTCTGCAGTTTGCATAGTGGTTGTTCTGGGAGATACAATATACGTAATACAACTTGGCATAATTTATTCCCAGCAGCACTTTACCACCCTGAGTGAAGCGGGAAGCCTTCATCCTCCCCACTTTGAAATACCATCACCTTGAATATCAGATGGTGGCCTCATTTTTGTTTCAATTATCAAACGGGATTTAGAAAATGCAGGAAGGGCGTAGTTTACTGTGGGCCTCTTTCTGTTCGTTCTTCTTTCCTCACGCTCCCAGATCTCTTCCTGTCATTGTCTTGCTGATGGGAAAATTCCCTCCACCAGTCTTTTAGGTGAGGGTGTGGGATGGACGATGGTCCTCGTAGAGACAGACTCTACTTCACCTTATTCTGAGAATGTCTTCATTTCCCTCATTCTTTGTTCCCCCTCATTCTTAAGGAACAGTTTTTCTCCAGTGAGAAGATGCTGCTCAGAACTGGGGATACAGCTCAGTGGCACAAGTTCCTGTCTGACAAGCACAAGGCCCTGAGCTCGACTCCTATACTCTTTGACAGTTTGTATTTCCAGTCCTTGAAAAAGTGTTGCTCCCCAACCTGCAGCAAGAAATGCACCCCTGCGTTCTGGCTGCCTCATTTCCTCAGTCTGATCCTTCTCCTCCCATCTTGTCTCCTATAGTATCTTTTGTTACGGTGCTTGCTGGGGTTTGCACAGGACCCCCAGAATCCAGTGTGGAAAACTTAATTCCCAGTGGAACAGGATTGGAGGTGCAGGCCTGAGACAGAGCACTGCCCTTGGGAATGGACAGATGCGGCTCTCTCAGGAGTGAGTCGGTCACTACAGGGGTGGATCCTGAGAAAAGAGGCTGAGTCTAAACCAGCCTCCTTTGTCTCCCCTGTGCCGCCTGGCCTGGCCAGATGCCAGAACCCCATCCTCCACGTCCCTACCTGGAAACTGCAAGCTGAGTAAGCTGCCATTGGGATCACCAACCCAGTCCCCACAGTATAGTGTTCCCACAGAAGATTAAGTTAGCCAGTGCTTGAGGCCTTACTCATATTTTAAAAAGTCTATTCCCTCTCAGAAGAGCTAAATGCTATATCCTGTCCCCCAGTAAACCGTGAGTCTTCCGTCACCTCCAAGGGTTGTATTGACCCCTGTCAGGGATTTCTGTTTGTTTCTGTTACCACATTTTTCAGCTCTGTCAATCCAGTTTTATATTCTATTATCCCAGTTTTGATTTCTTTCACAGGCTAGTCTTTTTTGGTTGTTCACTGCCATAGAATTGTACATGTTTTTAGCATTTAGTGGGAGGTGCTTAAAAATCCTTGTCAGACAGGTGCAAGGGCCGATTCATCTTGGTATTAGGATCTATCTGTTCACCACCTTTTTCGTTCCAGGTGTTTCCTGGTTCTTGGTAGATTGGGGAGGTTCAGGACATTTTAGCTCTCACGTTAGTGGCCTCTGGGTCCTATTTCGACCTCTTATTTGTAGCAGACAGTTACTCTGTTTAGGGGTAACAGGCAGGCGGTGGCCTACTTTTGGGGCTGTAGCTCCAACTGCATTGTAATTTTCAGAGCTCTTCTGGCGGGACTTTGGTCTGCTTAGTTGATGCAGGAGAGGGGGGTGGGCCTGGAGCTGTGCTGGCCCCTGCTGGTGTTCCTGAGGCGAGGTGAGGGCAGCAGGGCAGGGTCCCAGGGGTCGCTCCATGGAGGCCGCATCCATCACCAGCGCCCCTTTGTTCTCTGGGGTCCCCAGGTGGGAGAAGGAGTTTTCTCTTTGTGAGATCCTTAGTGCCAATGCTCCTGGCCCTGGGGTCCCTCTACTGGTCAGAGGAGAGTCAGGCTCAGCCATTAAGGTGTAGAGTTACAAGGCAGATTAATTAGCACTGCTTAAAAAAAAAATAACATGAACACAGGACTTTTCTTACTGATTCTTTTTTTTTGTTTTTTAAAACATCTTAGAGGTAAAATGAATTCAAACCCCACCACTTCCTGCTGGGGGAGGTGGGCGTGTCACAGTTACGCGGCTGGATTCTGCGTCAGGGGTGGTAAGGGGCCTGTCTCACAAAGTGGGTGAAGGCTGTATAGTTTTCTATTCTTATTTGGGGGCGGGGAGAATGGGGGACAGATGCTGGTTCCAAGTGGCTGCTGGCGCAGGCTGACCTTTGTGTTCCTGGTGCCTCCATACAGGCCTCCTCCCCTCCCCCAGCCCCAGCAGGAAAGCCCAGTGCTCACCTGATGAGCTCCACGGTCTCTGAGTACATGGTGTAAGGAGATTTGGACTCCATCGGGCCTTGCTCCATCGCGTTTCCGCACTCGATAAACGACAAGGCTGCTTCCGCATAGTTCAAAGCCTTTCCAAACTTTTCCACCTGAGCGACACAATAAAGGGTCTTCCTTAATGAGAAGTCTTACATGGCACTCTTGCAGAGTTACCCCTTCCTGGAGAAACCCATCTTTTGAGTTCTCATATCCTATGCAGGGAGTGTAGAGAAAAAAATCGGACACCTCACCTGACATCCCACCCAAGCCCCAATCCACAGCCTCCCTTTCCACAGTTTCAGTTACGCACGGCCCATGATATCCAAATCTATTAAACGGAACATTCTGCAACAACTTATAGGTTAAAATGTTTTCGTTATGGAACCTTATCGTTTTATTTTATTATTAGTTATTATTATCAATCAGTTACTTTGCCTAATTTATGCATTGATCTTCATCCTCAGTATGTGTTATGGAAAAGCCCAGTAGATAGTAGCGCTAGTACCTCGCTCGCTCAAGGCCTTGGTTATCATTTTTAACCTTACTTTTACAGTACGGATAGAGAATGGCCCCTGTAAGTCCCCTCTAAGTGAAGTTTTTAAAAGATGGCATTATACTCCTCAGGGGACTGATCTATTCACTGAAGAGTTCCTAGCTAAACATACTATAAGGTGAGGCCCAGCTGGAAGAGGCGAGTTTCAGGGATGTGCCTGTCTTGGGAGGGCACTTCTTCCTCCCTCTCTTCCTCCCTCTCTCCCCCTTCCTTCTCTTCTTCCTTCTCTCCCTCCCTTCTCTCTTCCCTTCTTCTCTCCCTCCTCCCTCTCTCCATCCCTCCTTCCCTCCCTCCCTCCTTTCCTCGCTGCTTCCTGGCTCCTCTGAGGTGAGCGCCTTTCCTCCCCTTCTGCCATGTTGCCCTTGTCTTGTCACCAGTTGACCTTGGGCCAGTCCTGCCAAGACTATGAACCCAGGAAGCCTCAGCGCCTCTCAGCAGTGAGTGCTGGGTATTGTGTCCTACCAAGGGGAAATCTGACTAATACAATTATCTCCACCTACATGCTTTCATCTCTCTTTTTTTAACCATGACTAGGACCTCACTTAGAATAAGGAGGGAAAGGAAGAAGCTAAAAATCAAGGCACCATTTCAGCTTTGCCAGAATGGATCAGAAAGTTGAACATCAATAATAAAAATGTATTTCGGGATTACCTGTAGTTGCTTAAATTTATGTTGCTCTTTTTTCACGTGAGAGAGGTTAATCAATCAGCTTTATATTCTTATATTTTCATAAACTTAGACTTTCACACATCAGTTCCTCGCTCCACACATTGCTACTGTCTGTAGATAATTTTGTAGCCACACTTTGACCTGAGAAATGCCTTCCATTTTCAAATGATTTATTCAATAAAAAAAATCAGGATGCTAAATACTATTCTAAGCCTTGCTATTAAAAAAAATAAAGCAAAACTCCCCAAAACCTCTTTAGTAATACTATGTTAGAAAACAGATACTGAACAAAACTGCTCTTCATTAGCAAATCAAATTTTTAAACAGCCTATAAATCAAACAGGTGCTCAAGCAGTATTTTTTGGTAACACTTTCAGATTAAGGAAATCATTTCACTCACTAGGTATTTTCTAAAGTGCTCCGTGCTGAGCTGTGTGCATTTCATATACAAAAGCTCCTTGCCAGGAACACACAGTACATTCGGAGACAGAAACTGCAGCCACAAAACAGTTCAACCTGCGCAGGGAGGGGCTTGTGTGTGACAAAATGTGTAACGGGAGGTGGAATGCAAGTGAGATGGGAGGACGGAGGAGGGACAGGGTCTCGGACCACGCGCAGGAAGGAGAACTTAATGGGTGCCTGGCTGGATGGAGGAGGATGCTGTGGGCTTGAGGGTGCCAGTGTGTGTGTGAGTGTGAGTGGGTGAGTGTGAGTGAGTGTGAAGCTCCACAGGTGCACAGGCCCAGCGGCTGACATCAGTGGGCTCAGAGGCTGGTGGAAGACCACCTGGCGGGAGCAGCACCTGTATCTTGGGCATCAGTTGATGGGAAAGGCAGCGTGGAACACGATGACGCTGATCGAACAGGGCCAACACATTTTGGATGATGAATTCAGGCAGGAAATCTCACTCTGCTGGGTTGGGGTGGTGGGGTAGGCCTGGAGGGCCAGCTCTCTGGGAGGCTGAGACAGGCAATTTTGAGCTCACCCCATGCACCTTAGCAAGACCTGGACTCAAAAAATTAAAAGGAACAGGCTGTCCATGGAGATCAACGCAGAGATCCTGGGTTCCATTTCCAACACAACAACAATAACACAAATCAATGCTTTTCTCCAATAATGGCCATGCACCAGTTTTCTCGGGTGACCCGAATGCTCCACTGGACTATGGGATTGTGTGGGCAAGAGCTATGGCTTTTCCTTGCCTCTATTTTCTGGGCATTTCCTGGGTGCCCTAGTGTCTTCGGTAGTGTGGACTCTATACAAATCCACGTTTTATGGGTGACACTGGTGGCAGTAGGAAAGAGACTGTAAGAGTTTAAAAATCCTCAAGACCAGGGGCTGGGGATATAGCTTAGCAAGTGCAAGGTTCTGAGTTCAATTCCAATACTTGCACCCATCCCTTGCAGAGAATTCTCAATACCAGAATAACATTCTCAAAGTCATCTGAAATGCCTTCTTAATCTCCCCCCAACCCTGGAGTGAGTGGAGGGGAAACCTGGAATTATTAGGCAGGATGGAGTCCTTCTGGATGAGACCTTAAGATGGAACAAAACCTTATGAATACATATATATATGCAGCATGTGGTGCTGGGGATCGAATGTGCAGATAACAGTATTGTACATCTTGGGGCTGAGAGATAGCTCTGTAGCACAAGTGCCTGCCTGGCAAGCGCAAGGTCGTGAGTGCTAACCACGGTCCCACAAAAAAGAAAAAAAAAGTATTGTACAGAGGAGGAAAAACATTTATTTTGACAGATGCATATGAAAAACACAAGTGTTCTTGAAAAGAGATTTGATCTTGGTACCAAGCCAAGAGTTGGCCAAGCTAGTGAAAGGGCAAAAAAATACAAATCTAGGTTTTTTTTTTTAAATGCTATCACTTTGTGTTAATGTTTAATTGTGTGACTAATCTTAAATATCTATATCAACCTAAACAGATTTGATGATGAAAATATGTAATACAACCATTGTTAAATTTTTCTTGTTTTGAAAAACTTGTACTATATGTACTCTTGCTTGTTACTGTTTTCCTATCTTTGTTTCTGCTATTTTTACTCTTTAAAATAAAAAAAATAATTAAATGCTATCACCCACTGACCCAATTGGCTCAGTTACCATGCAGACCTTAGGACTGAACTGAAATGTTCATTTACCTAAGGCTTTCTCCTTGTCAGACATTATTGGCTGAAGTCATAATGTATTGGGCTATGAACACTTGATTACATAAACATTTCTTCATTTAACAGGCCCAGCCATCCTTGTAATAGATTTTATAATTACCCCCAGCTATATTGCCCCATTGATGAAGCGGCAGTACAAACACAATTGGGATGAACGTATCCAGAAAGAAAGGGGTCTCACCATCGCATCTGCTTTATGCTTCATTCGCTTAGCCTCCTGCATAAAATAATCTGCACTGCGAGGCCTACAAGGAGAGAATGATATTAAATGCCATTATTGCTCAAGTACAAGATCTTTTGAAAATATTCTTTACCTTCTCTCAGCCACAAAGCACAATTGAAAAACTATGCTTAACATAACATCAAGTATTTTTTTTGCCTTTCCAAATTATTGTCTGTGTGTAAAATACTGTAATTATTTTTCTCTTAAATTCGCAGGTCAAAACTCACTCCCTGGATTCAAGCCCTTGACATGCACAGCAGCTTTCACATGGTCCCCCAGTGCCTCATTTGTGAATCACACTATTTACTGTATGGTTAAGAAAATAAGTGGAAAATCTTATTTTGCATGATAGCAACACAAAACAATCCTCTTTTACTGTGCAGATTGTAAATATACCTCATAAGAATCGCATGGATATGTATGAGTGAGAATATTTATGTAGCCTTGAGAATATAAATGTCATTTGTATGCATAAATGGTACCTAGAGTGGTATGTGGATATATTTAATTATTTTAAAGCCTCACAGTGAAAAATGAAAAAAACGTAATGCCGCCTGATTATTTTCCAGTTGTAATGAAGTTAACTGCGGAATGATGTCTACATCGTAACAATGCAAACACGGCATGTATTCTCTGGAGTGCTGATTAGCTAGCTGGTAAACATTAACGGCAGACATGTGCGTTATTAAGGCAATAACCCTGGCCAGCACCAATTCTTCCGGGAAATGAAGGTAATTCATCCCAAGACTGATCCGAATGTGCACAATGACCCCAAGTTACACGGAGCTATGCACTCCACAGAACCCTGAATGCTTAGTCAGATGGACTTCTAAAAAATGAACTTTGCGCCCTTTATGGGCTATCAGCACAACTATCTTTTTGCTGTGGGTCTTTATGTAATCAACACGACAGATCTATTTGTGAGTATGAACTATAAGCCAGGACTGCCGGAATGGAAGATATGATGCAAATAGTGATATCAGTCATGAACTGTTTAACTGATTACACCACAGTCGGCTTAGTGCAAACTCTTGTTTCAGGTTCTGATGGATCTTTGTTTTATTGTATTATTAGTCAGCGCATCCCTTTATCCTTAGAGATGAAAATGCTTAAGAGAAATAATGCATACCATGACAATGCACAAGGATGGATTAAAAAATTCCAGTCAATTAATCAATCAATCAGTCAATCCTTCAGTCAGAAACACAGCAAATAGAATCACAGCAAAATGTCACTGAAGCAACAAAAGGATATGGTTGGGGCTGGGGAGATAGCTCCGTGGTACAAGTGCCTGCCTGGCAAGTGCAAGGTTGTGAGTTTGAACCCCTGTCCCTTACTTCTCTGTATAATATTGTCAGTACTGCAGGTGGCAGGTCAGTGTATCCACCAAGTGACAACACGGCTGCAGAATTTCCTGAGTGTGTGGACTCTACCCCCTTGGCTCTTGTCCATTCTTCGTAGTGGGTCTCTCGTTGGTGGGAAGGACGGAGGTCTCCTTTCCAGGAAGGCCCTGCTCCAGGAGCTGTGCCTTGGTAGCTCCCCTACCACACACCCGTGCCTCCTCCACTAAGTGGCTCTGTGCTTTGTCGCCTTCAGCTGCATACTGACCTTTGTCTGCATAGCGACTGTCTATCAGTCTCTTCTATTTCCGCTCTGCCAATTTGCATTATCGCTGTTCCTGCTCCTTTGATTCTAATAAACTTCTTTTTCAGAGCAGTTTTAGGGTCATGGCAAAACTGAACAGAAAGCAGAGAGGGTCCTGATACACCCTCTGCCCTAGGTGTACACGGCACCCTCACCACCAACACACTCAACCAGGGTGGGGCACTGTTTGTCTTTTAACATTAGACGAATCTACATTGACAATAATTCCCTAAAGCCCAAAGTTGGTGTTGTACATTTTGTGGATTTGGACAACTGTATAATGACAACTCTCTACCATTACAGTGTCAGCGTAGTTTCACGGTCCTGAAACCCTCTATTTATTTCATATTCCAAAGTACAGGGATGATAGACTTTACAACTAGCCCAAGCCCAGATCGGACTCCCAGGAGGTTGGGGTGCAGGAGAGCAGTTCCGGAATTGTCCTTCCTTCCTCCCTCATTCCCAGATGCTTGAATGCTTCCTTGTGAACAACTTCTCTGGAAGACCACATTACCTTCAACACCCAGGCTTTTACCACTTCTCTGGTCCCTGTGCCTGTCACTGACTCCCTGTGCTGTACTCTCAAGCAGTGACTACCAAACATGGCTTTTATCAGATCCCCATCCTGCTCAGAGACCTAGAATAAATCTCCATGGCCTCTGAGGTCAAATCTCAGCTTAGCTCCAATACTCTGGCCCCTTCCTCTCCACCCCATCCCTTCCTCACAGCAGCCCTGGACCAACATCTGGGCTGATGACCTGCCATCTCTGTCTCAGGAACTCTGCCCAGTCCTCCCTACTGCTTGGACTGCACTGAGGCCCCTTAGACTCTACCCTCAGGCCTAAGCAGTAACTTTGGTCCAAGCACATCCATGTGTCCTGATCTCCTTTGACACTCCTTGTTTACACTACACTTCCGGTCTTTTAGTTACCTTCTGAGCTGCATCCAGCTATGTTTGTTGCAATTTCAGCACAATTGTGTGGATCTCTCTGGTCTTTCCCACCCTGCAGTTTTACTTAGGCACACGACAGAAAGGGAACAAGACCTTCTTTAATAGTGCTGCATCTGTCTGTGCTCAGAGAAGGTTGGTCCCTTCTGATGGGTTGCAGTATCACATTCAATGAGCCAGAGAGCATCTCCATGGCAACCTGAAATGCTCCGCATCATTATCTGCTCTGCACTCTTAGCGTGTAAGTTTGGTCATTTTCTTCTTGCCCTGTTTTGTAGACCCTGCCACTAATAGACTGTCATTTCAAACGCATTTCATTCTCATGAAATGATGCTGTTGGTAATAAGCCATGGTATCTTAGTTTCGCCAGCCTTCTGAATTACCCTTACAGGTGGTGGTGGCTTAAAATCCCTACCATGGACTTTGTAATCAACCATTTTTATCAGTGGTATATAAATGCATCCTTAAAAGCCTGGTATGGAGACTGAGTCATAAACTCCAAGTAGTACATGTGGATAATTTTCTGACTATGCTGGCAGCTATGACTGTACCTGTTATGCTGAAAGAAAAGGGACCACTTAGGGACATATTGCTTAGAAGTCTCATTTTGCATATAATGGGGGGCTCCCTATACTGAGCCACTGAAGATGGCTTGATGATTGGCCTATTTTCTCTCTTCAGGTGATTTCTAGTGCCACACTCCTAGATGAGACATGACAAAACCATTGGGACCCATGGAATGTCACCTAGCTTGTCCAGCATGGCCGTGAATTCATCACCACATACCGGCTCACGGGAAAGGTAAAACTGCTACCACAGAATATCACACAGTAGAAGTACAAAAGCACAGTTCAATTAGCTCAGGTTCAAACAGATTTTCATCTCATCTTCCATTGTTTCAACACGGAAAGCAGCTTTTGCTTTCTCATCTGTGAGATGATGTTCTTCGCACTATTTCTCTCAGTGATGGTATTTTATGGTGATTCACAGCAAGCCTAATAGAAGTTCAACTAAACATTATAAATGTCACTGTGTGTCTTGTATTCTTGGGAAATGGGCCAGTGCTCCAGAAGGCAGGGCGCAGCCACATGCATCTTCATAACAGGAACTCTCTGCTGCAAACAGGATCCGAATGGGGATCCTTCTGTAAATTTCTTTTCTTTTCCTCAGCTTTCCCGCACCCACCTACAGACCCAGGGCCTGGCTTTGCACAGCAGCAGGGTGTCAGCACCTAGTATTTCTTCCGGCACAGGAGGACTGGAGTGACCTTGCTTTTGCTCTTTGTGGCCTGGAGCTGAATGATCTCCTGCGGAGACGTTGCCAGGCAGCTCTTGGCTGGAATTCCGCCTCTGTGAGCAGTGCCCAAGCAGAGCCAGCCTGTTTCCGGCAAGCTGTGTGTGTGCGTGTGTGTGTGTGTGTGTGTGTGCGTGTGTGCGCGTATGTGTGTGCGTGTGTGCGTGTGCGTGCATGTGTGTGCGCGTGTGTGTGTGCGTGTGTGTGCATGCGTGTGCATGTGTGCGTGTGTGTGTGTGTGCGTGTGTGTGTGTGAGTGGTGGGGGGGAAGGTGCGTGGAGTGCACTGTGTTTGAACAGGTGGGTTCCTCCATGTGGCGAGAATCTGGACAGCTTTCTTAGAGAAACTGCAATGCAAACCAGACAGAGGCTGCGCCTCCTGAAGAAATGCACCATCGGATCTCGCACGTGTCAGCTGAGACCAGCCCTTCCGTGTGACCGTGTCCCAAACGCCAAGCAGCTCTCTCCCAGAGGAGAACAAAAAGAATTCCTTTTTTTAAAAATACAATTTAAAAAACGAATTTATTTATTTATATGAGCTGGGCCTCCCTATACAGCTTGGATTTACAGTGATCCTCCTGCCTCAGCCTCCTCAGCACTAGGATTATAGGCACCACCATGCCTGGTTTTGGTCGCCAACACAGCATGCCTGGGGTTCTGGGGCCAGCACACATGCAGTACCGGGGATCGACCCTGGGTCCTTGTGCTTGCCAGGCTGACGCTTAGACAGCCCAGCTATCTCTTCAGTCCCAAAGAATTGTTTTCAATGCAGTGAACCACTGCATGTGACTTGTTTTTATTTTCGCAGGGTTAGAGAGGGAGCCTAGGGCTCTGCACAGCGGGGAGCAAGCAGGCTAACCACTGAGCCCCACTCTCAGCTCCAAGGGATCCCCAAGGAAGGATCACTTTGGAGTCAGAGAGCTTGGAGTGCTGCCATGAGGCTTTCCCACGGGTGCGAGAAGACTGAGTTTAGTCAGCAGGGATCCTAGCATAGCTTCGGCTTGCACAACCTTGATGACTGGGCCGAGTCCCCGGAAGCCGGCTGTCAGCAGAGCTGGCCGCACCTGTTGTTTCCTACAGGCAGCAGCTCGCGTTCACCGGGGCGCGCAGGCTGTGCGGGGCAGCTTTTGTTACTCATTCAGAAGCAACTTTTTGCTGAAATGGAAGATGATCGGTTTCACTGCTGCTCCTCTCTGGGCATGACACTTAAAAGAAAACCATTTTACCAAATCCCAAAGTGATCAGAGAGCTTGCACTCTCTCTAGGGAGATCTGAATGCCCCTGCTCTCCTCGCCCGTGCCGACTCCATGGTTTTCCACTTCCTTTTTGTTTCCTTGTGATCCTCCTGTTCTCAGCCTCCCAAGGGCTGGGATTCCAGGTGCGCGCCACCAGGCCCAGTCTCTATTGCCATCCCAGTGCACCTCAGGGGCAGGGCGGCACTGCATGCCGGGGACTGAACCGGGGCGCTACGCTCTGCCTAAGCAGGCGTTTTAGTCCGCTGAGCTATTTGGCTGGCCAGTTTACCAGGAAAATCAAAAGGGGAATGAAACTTGGAGTCACCTTGGCAAGAGGAGACCTTCAGGAGAAGGAGGCCACGGTTAGGAGAGCACACCTGTCTGGCTGTCCTGCCGCCCATCCAAGGGTGTCGGCTGCTTTCTTTTGATTAAATCATGCTGTGAAGGAGCTGACCTTTTACATGCAGGAATCTTCCCATCGTCTATAAAATTAAAGCTCTTTGAGCTCCGAGGCTGCTATGCATAATGACATTACAAATGTCAAGTCCCCGTTCTTTCCTCCCAGCACCATCTCAGGGGCCCATGGCTCAGGGTTGGTCACGTGGCTCGGGGAACTTTAGGGAGCCAGGAGACAGATGGGGATGGGGGGTGGTCTGGCTGCATGCTGGTTGTCCGAGAAGAGATGGCGCACCCTTTGGAGAGCAGCTGGCAGCAGTGGCACTTGGGCTCGCTGGCTTCACGCTCAGCTCTGCGAAGTCAGGACTTCTGCATGAACCTTCCCTAACCGGGTATCGTCAAGGACTCTCCTGTCACGAAAGATGATGCCTGGTGACGTACAGCACACAGCGCTTCACACGGGAGAGCAGTTGCTAGGCTGTGAGCGGAGTCAAGCGCTGTCACTCATTGTCATGAAGTCCTACACTTTTTTTTTTTCAACAAAACTTTGGTCATCACACCACCATCACCTTACTGCTGTGGCTGTTGAGCAGTGAATGTCACGCATTTGTTAAATGTCAGGGGAGGAGGCGCGTTCACACTGCCACCAATCTGAGTCTACATCTTACCGAGAACAGCCTGACCTGGATCCCATTTTTAAAGTGAGTGTTATTCTGTTCAGTTCCGCCTGCATCCCCCAGGTACAAACAAGTAGCTGCTTAATTGGTAAGCGGCCTAGGAAAAGGGGCATGGAAGCCCATGAATTTAAATTTAGCTGCATGCAGCTTCATGGAGAGGGAAAGCATAAAATTCTAGGTGCTCCCCCGGGAAGGTTATTTATAATTCAGCTGTGTTCACTCCACGCTTGTTACTGACAGCTCACCGGGTTCAGCTGCTGTCTGAGTCCCATGTTTATTCAACCATTAACAAGTATTTATAATACAAAAAGATGAGTTTACTTAAAAAAAGAAATACTACGTGCCATGGCTTTCAAAACTGAGTGGTAGTATGGCAAGTATTGGATCACTCTGACTGGATTCCAATCAACTCTAAGTTGACCTGGGCGATAATTATTTAGTCTTTTCTTCCGCTTGTCACCTTTCTTTGGTCACTTCAGTGCTTGTTGACACCCTCAGTGAAGAGACACTGGGGAAAGTGACAAGGGTCAGGAACCTCTTTGGTCCATGCAGCTGCTGGTGGAGCAGTGGGACCTGAAGGGAAGGAGCAGGAAGAGGAGGAGGAAGTGAGGGTACCCAGTGGTCTAATTCACTGCCCCTCCCTCAAAGAGCTGAGAATCTTTGTTCCTTAATTCTCACCCCCACAGCTGGCACTTGGTTAGTGCTCAGCACATAGCCAATGCTCCTGGGAGACTTTTACACAATTTTAGGCGACTGATCTCTTGAAGAACACCTGTTTTTTTTTCCTTCCTTCCCTCCTTCCTTCCTTCCTTCCTTCCTTCCTTCCTTCCTTCCTTCCTTCCTTCCTCCCTCCCTCCCTCCCCTTCCTTCCTTCCTTCCTTCCTTCCTTCCTTCCTTCCTTCCTTCCTTCCTTCCTTCTTTCTTTCTTTCTTTGGTATAAGGTCCTGCTATGCAGCTTGGACTCACAGTGATCCTCCTGTCTCAGCCTTTTCAACACTGGGATTACAGGCACGGGCTACCACATCTAGTTTCAGGGCTGGCACAGCGCACAGTACCAGAGATCGAATTCAGATCTTTGCCCTTACCAGGTGGGCGCTTACACCGCTAAGCTATCTCCCCAGCCCCTATTTTGATATTTTGGTACCAGGAATTGAACTCAGGACCTTGCACTTGCCAAGGAGGCACTGTGTCACTGAGCTACATCCCTGGCTCCCTGCGCCTATTTTAAAGGAACATAGAATGCTTACTTCACTTTTTAAACCTGCAGATCTTAACACGGACTTCCCTAGTTCTGTGTTCTCGGGGCATGTCTGAGTCCCACGTTTATGTTATGGTTATGGAGTTCAAATCAACTGGGACAAGTGGCAATCCGAATGCCACATTTCCCTCTCTCCGTAGGATGGATATATAAAAGCATGTTTTGATTTTATTGGGTCTATAGCCAGAAAAGAGAAATAATTTTATTGTAGCTATTAGCCAGAAAAAATTACACATATTGCTATGAGCACAGCAAATAAAAACAGCCTCTTCCTTGACACAGATAGCAAGATTCTATGAGACCCAGCCCTAGCAGATTGAGAAATAGCTGCTCTTGTAAGATGTCCAGAAGCTGCAGCTTTGAGTACAATCATTTGGTTGTTGCTACTTGGGACTTAGCTTTCTCATCCATACCTTGCAAAATTCCTTGCACCTTCTTTTTCCCAAACTGCTGGTTTGATGTGTGTCTCGTTTATACACCACGCTCCTAAAACCACGCACTGGGAAGCGGCTGGTGTTTTCAGCGTCTCAGCGTCCAGCGCTTCTTCTCATTCATCATGTTATTGGTTCTGACTTCCAAACACAAACTTCAGAATGTTGTCCTTAAAAATGACCTTAAGCTTGTCTGATGTCCAGAGAAAGTTTCCATTGCAGAATCCAAAATAGAAATGCAGCTGCCCAGCTGAGCACGCCGTCTGTATGGGTCCTCCCTGGAGGCCGATGACCATTTTCCACCCTGCTCTTTTTTTGTTTTGTTTTGTTTTTTTGCAGTACCAGGTATCAAACTCAAGATCTTGTGTTTGCCGGACAGGCGCTTATGCCACTGAGCTATCTCCCCAGCCCCACCCTGCTCCTTAAGTGTGGTGGGAGACAGGAAGAGGATGAGGTGGGAGGAGCAGGAAGGGACTTATCCCGGAATGAGTTCCTTAAATGAAAATTTTTTTAAAAGTAGATTTGCCTTTCAGCTGCCAAACTCTGAACTGTAAGTAGCTTACAGACATCCTGGCTGTCCCTGAGGAGAGTGCACGACTTGGTATTCTCATATCTCAGTGACATCTACAGAGGTGTTATATTTTCTGTCCAGATGTCCCCCTAAAGCATCCTGCAGTTCCAGGAGGAACTTCTAGAAGGTGACGGAGGCCTCACAGCCGACTTGCTGCTCAGAGGCAGAGCTTGACTGCAAGAGGCGATCACTTGGGTGTGGCCTGCAGAGACCCCCTCCCTCCCAGCTCCTCCCTTCACATTCTGCTTCTTGAAGGCCATGAGTTGAGCAGCTCTCCTCCACCAGAGCCTTCCTCCATGCTGCTGTGCCTGGATGAAGACAGCCGCCGGCCCACTTACACTTCCCCAGGTGCCAGCCCTCTGAGACACCACCTACCTGGACCTCAGGAACCCCTCACCAGGGATGTATGACATTGTTTCTGCTATTCTCTCTCTCTCTCTCTCTCTCTCTCGCTCGCTCTCTCTCTCTCTCTCTTCTAAGTGGGACTTCAACACATGAGTGATCTTTCTATTTCCTAATTCAAGCTTCTGCAGCCGACCAGTAGGAACTCTCGCATATGTGTGGCCCTACCTTAGGGTCTCACTCTTCCTGACTCCTACAGATAGGCTCTCCAAGGTGTCCCCGGGGACACCCACATATGAGGATAGGCTTTGGCCTGGAAACCCCACCTTGTGTTTCTGGGCTTGTTCTTGACCCTGTTTCTCTCTCTAGGAGCATAAATAATTTTCAGTTCAGCCTCTCAAGGGCATTCTACGATGTTCTTACTATTTCTCTTTTTCTCATTTCTTCCTTGAAGCTGATGCTGGAAACCACAGTCTACATTAGAGTTTCAGAGCTATACCCAGGAAGGATGATGGGATAGGAATCATACTGTCATAGAGAATACAGTATTTTGGAGGAAAAGAAGCTTTTGGGAGTAAATAACTATTATTCCTTGCTTGTTATAATTTATAAAAGTGAACATGCTTTCTTTTTCGGTAGCCTAACACCATCAGGAGAACACAAAATAGATGCTCACAATCAGCATTGTTCACTTCAGCTTTCTGACAGTGTAGGTGAAAATCCATTAGCTGTGGATGGTTTTTATTTTTTAAAATTCTAAAAAATATTTTATTTATTTATTTATTTGGTACAGGGTCTTGCTATGCAGTTGAGACTTGTAGTGATCCTCCTGTCTCAGCCTCACCAGTGCTGGGATTGCCAACATACACCACCACATCCGGCTCTGGTGGCTGGCTCAGCATGCCCAGGGTTCCAGCATGTGGTATCACAGCATGTGATGCCAGGGATCACACTTGGGTCTTGTGCTTGCCAGGCAGGCACTTAGACTGCTGAGCTATCTCCTCAGCCCACAATCTTGGTAGTTTTGTGTGTTCAAAAAATCCTCAGCACAACTTAGGGTGCATATAAAGTTAAAGTTCTATTTGAAATACACATTTAAATGACCAAGTCATGTAAGAGAAAACGGTCACATCATCAGACACCTATAATCCATCTACCTGTGGAATGCCCATTTTTACCTGTCCATTTTCACTATATATCTATATAAAAGAAAGTCCACACTCACATGTCATCAAAGACCAGTTTCTGCCTCTTGCAGTCTCTGTGGCCATTAGAGCCTGGTGACCAGGGCTCTGTTTGTGGTCGCGACTTGCTGTGGAGGACACCATTTTCGGAGTTGTGAGCTGTTTTCTATACAACAAAAACACAGAGGTCATTGAGATATTGGTCCCCCAGTGGGAACAGTGGTCCACTAACTAGGACAGCTTTTGTTCATATAGAAACTTTGTCTTCTGTAGAAGAATTAATGGTGATTTTTATATTAATAAATAAAATGATATACAACTTCATATCCCTTGTCTGAAGTGCTTGGGACTAGAAGTATTCAGATTTCGGATTTTTTTTCCCCCAGATTTTGGAGCACGGTGGTGCCTCAGTTCACAAACACTTTTCTTTGCAAACATTGTGGTTCACAAACAGAAGCATGTGGCAAAATTTTGTGTTTGCTTGCAAACACAAGTGACGATAAACACAAGTGCAGCCATCTCTCCCACCCAAGCATACACGTGGCCATCTTTTCCAAAATCATAGGATTAATTAAGTTCATGATCCTAGGGAGCTCCACATTTACATATTTATAATGAGATACCTGACAATTGGGACCCAGATCTAAACACTAAATTCATGTTTTCTATACTTCGTATACATAGCCTGAGGCAATTTTCTGCAATGTGCCTTTTGACTGTGACTTATCACACGGTCAGCTGTAGAATTTTCTGCCTCAGTGATCACCTGAACAAGCACTGGATTTTGGAGCGTTGTGGATTAGAGATGCTTAACTTGTAGGTGCAGACATGGGCATGGCACCTAATGTATGGGAACACACAGATCATCAAATTGGCTTTGGTTATGCAACTCAATTGCTCTGAAGCAACGGAGTGCATCCAAAGGTTTCTTAAAATATGGGCCAGTTTTGTGCTTAACAGTTCTATCATGATACATGACCAGGAAAACTAGATGCTAACTGTCTGAGACAATCCTTCGGTGCCTCCAATGGTGCCCACGTGGTAAAAGGAGAAATACCAGCAAAGCGGCCTCTGTAGCCTGCCATGTTGGTCCTGATCTACCTCCCAGCCACGCTGCCCTGTTCATTTTGTTCCTCAGCCTCGTGGCCAGCATTCACTTTTTCCCCATTTTCCCGTTTCTGCAGCCAGCAATGCTCTTTACATTGCAGTACACTGCTACTTGCCTTTTAGGAGAGCTTACATCCAAGGGTTAATTTCCTGTGGCCTGTGGATCGAACCTGGCCCTTTTTGTTAATAAAGTTTTATTGGAAACCAATCATGCCTGCCTGTTTTTGTCCACCTGTCACTGATGACACTGTTTGCTTTATAATGAGCTGAGTAGCTACGATAGTCTGGAACACTTGGCCTGATATTATAATCTTATCTGACCTGTTTCAGCAGAAGTTCTCAGAGGGGGACAATTTGGCAATATTTAGGAATATTTTGCATTTTTACCACTGGAAAGGCCAAGGCTGCAGCTAAGTATCCTGCAATGAATGAACAGTGAGTTACACTTTCCAGAATGTCAACAGTGTTGAGAAATCCTGTTTTACAGAGAAAAATTTGCTGCTCCCAGGAACAGGGCAAGCCTCTTCATTAGAAAAACGAATTCTCTGTGTTTCCTTTTTGGCAGTGACTAAGGATATAATGTCAGGCTTTCCTGATGCCCCGTCTCTGGCTCTCTTTCTAGTGGACCGTGAGCTTCCTGCAGCACAGCGGGAAGCTTCTAGACTATCATTGTATGCTTGATACTCAGCAAAGAGCCTAGCACACAAGTATTTGCTCAGTAAGCAGAGGTTTGGTGAATGAATCACTAAATAAAATCTGTAAGTAACTTGTCAGTCCTTATATATCATAGTTGCTGGTGATACAAGGGATCTAGAGGCAAAGGAAAGTTTTGTTATATTGGTTGAGGTGGTGTGTGTCTGTAATCTCAGCACTCAGGAGGCTGAGACAGGAGGATCATCATGAATTCAAGGCCAGCCCAGGCTACGTAGTGAGTTCAAGGTCAGCTTAAACTACATAAAGGAGACACTGTCTCAAATAACGTCCCTGAAAGTTTTGTTTTATACTTGCGGCTAGTTTTTTATTTTACAGCTTTCTAATAAAACCTTTCTAGATTCTTTCAGACTAGGATTAAGTTATTTGCAAATGAAGGTGCAGAGGCCTAATGTCTGGACAGTGGTAAGATTTAGGCCCTCGTGCAACCATCTGCCAGCTCCCTGGCATCTTTCATTCCTGGGCTAAAAGCATTAACCACCGTGTCCCTCCTGTGTCTTTCTCTGCTCAGTCCTGTCCTCCAAAGTCACCTCTCTGTCAGCTTCGCAAAGCCAGCTGGGTCTGATGGGCACAGTGACCCGGCAGAACTCAGAGGGTGTCTGGGTTCAAGACTGCCTCTGAGGGGCAGTGTGGTCCAGGGCCACCAGGGGAGGGTGCAGCAGCTCAGCACACTAATCTAGCTTTACGTCTACACCCTGTGCTCTGTGTAACTACTAGGAGGACAACAGTATGCATTGTATCAAATACTGGAAATGTACTACTAACGTGTTTTGAAACTGTCACATTGTTATTTCTTATTAAATGCAATAAAAAAGATGGAAAAAAAAAAAGAAGAGGGGCATGCAGCAGAGGAACATAAACATCACGCTGCTGCAGAGGCCTCTAGAGGGGCTGGGTCTCTAGAGAGTGCTGCCGTCTCAGTCTCAACCTTGCTACTTTGCAGATGAAGAAAGGGGCTCAGAGGGAGCCGGCAGGCAGTGCAGGACAGCACTGCAGCCAGGAAAGCAGGCCAAACTGCAAACCCAGACTAGCTACGAATGCCTGCTTCTCCTGGGGGAACACTGGAATTGCTCCTGAGACAATCAGAAAAGGGGTGCCCTAAGGCTCCCCCACATAGCCACTGCACCTGTCAATGCAGGCAGAGGGGAGCCCCCAGTATCTGGTGTGAGTTTCAGTCCCAGATTTAGCTCCCATAGGGTAAGGGATTTTTCCTAATATGGGGGTCGGTTGGCTGCTTTCCTTTGGGACAGAGCCACCCTGTGCTCTGCAATCCTGCCAGGAGGCTTGCAATTCTCCCTGGGTGTGTTCTTCCTCCCTCTGCTCTCTGTGGGGAGGTGGAAGAGTCATCTCCTCTACCAGAGCTCCCTAGAAGCTGCCTTTAGGGGTTTCCTACAGGGGCTGCAGCCTGAGTTTAACCTGCATTGGTGAAGAGGGGAGTAGGGACCATGAGTTATTTTGATTCTCCTTGGGAAAGGGAGTATGTCAACGAACCGAGAGGTCTGTGGCATGGGACTGCAGCTGCGTGTCGGCCTTCGGCTTTTTGTTGGAAGAAGACGAAGTGAACCCAGCATTGCCATGTGGTCGGCTGGAAGAGCTCAAGTCCTCGCTGGAGTATTTGTGTTTGGAGGCATCAGAGAGAGGAGAGATGGGTGACCGGAGCATTTTTTCATTTTTATTTACTGGTATTGCCAAGCTGAGAAAATAAAAAGGATAGTAATGGAATATCACAGAGCTGGCACAGGAAACACGTTTTATATACGACCCCAACCTCCTATTTAAGGCCTGCTGGTAGCAAGAATTTATTGGGAAATATTATTATGAAAAACTTAATAGCAATAGGATCATAAGAAACAATAAGCAAATCTCATTTTTTGCTTCTTTTACTCTTTCTGTCAGAATAATCAGTAATTCTGGAGTTACAGCCAAAAGAAATGACTAAAAATAATATCATACTTTCATGTTCTGGGTTTTTCATCCAAGGATCTCAAAATAATAAACACATTTCTTTTCATAACAAGCATAAGTGGCAAGAAATGGGAAATTCAAAATAACAGTGATAAATGAGTTCTCCAATTTCAAAAGGACTTTTGCCAATGTTTGAGCTTGTCCCAATTGTTATGGAGACAATAACAGAATCCTGGGACAACCTGCAAAGTATGTAGCCAACTGTCAATTGTTGGGTTTCTGAGGCAGCCAGATGTTGACTGGAATAAACACAGAAATTGTTATTAGAAATGCCTGATTTCTAGCTCATTTTATCTTTTTTTTTTTTTTAAAATGCATTTAGTACAGGGTCTACAAGGTCTCACTACAGATCAGACTCATAGTGATCCTCCTGTTTTCAGCCTCCCAAGTGTTGGGATTACAGGTGCATGCCACCATGCTCAGTCTCAGTGCACCCTGGGGCAGGGCTGGCATGGCATGCTGGGGATCAAACTCTGGTCCCTGTGTCTGCCTAAGGAGGCGCTTTAACCCATTAAACCAGCTGGTCAGCCCTCATTTTATCTTCAACATTGTCCATTCATGAATATAGTATTCTCCAAAATCAATCATCAGAGTAGACAGATTCTCTTGTTTGTAAGTCTCTGCAATGAATGTTTTATTTTTAAGTTTTACACAATTACTTTACTTTAAATAAAGCAGTGTTTGGAGCAGACACATTAGCCTGAAATAAACCTAATCACTGTTACCTTAAGATTTTCCTAGAGGTCACCTGATACAGTCAGCTTACAAAGAGAGGTAAATCCATTTAGCCAAGATTTACTCATTATTCCTGGGGTTGTGCGCTCTTAATTGCAGGTGTTGGTTATCACTGCGAATAAGCTATTAACATCATTTCAAAAAGCAATTTCCTTAGCTGGTGGTCACAGTGGAGAGACTACAACACAGGCCTCCAGAACAAATGACCAAGCCAAGATTTGTAATATTATGCATACAGATCCATGTGGAGACGGGGGTTCTGGTTCCAAGAGCACTGTGTGTCTAACAACGCGGAAAAATGCAAACAGAGGCGCCACAGAAAACAGCTTTGTGTGAATCCATCCTGGTATTTTCTTAGGGTAAAGGCGCCGATGCTGCAGCCGGACTCTGTTTCTTAAAATGAGACTGCAAAAGACCTATTTCTAAGTATCTATTATTGTTACATGATTCATGACTTTTACTGGGCATGGAAAACCAATGATGACATTAAAAACTGTCACCAATATATGACTGCTCCTTCCACATCATCACAAGTTTACATATTCAAGTTGACCAAAAAATTTTATCCGATAGGTCATCGCTTTCTTCTCTGGGATTGTGCTGTCACACTGGGAAATCTGCCAATAGCACTCATGGGGCCAGAGGAAAGAGGGAGAGTTCTAGGAGACATTGTGTACACATTTTTCACATGCCCTGATTACACAGCATGAGGGAAACTATCAGAGTTGGGGGCCTGCCAGGACGAGTGTCTTTCATCTGAGGTCTCTGAACTTGGGTGGCACAAAGTGACCTCTTCATTTCCCCTCTAAAGAACATTTCCTACAATTACAAGGGTGGCCCAAGAAGCCAGAACAAGGGCTTTGCTGGAACTCTATTAGCCAGGTCTGTGATTATGTCTCCTGGGAAAACAGCAGAGATGTTTTCCTGTCCTATCTCAGTTGTTCCGCATGTTCTGAAACAGTGCTCACATTCACTGCTTCTTAGCAAGGACGGGTATCGATAGATTGGCTGGGGGAGATCAGGACATGCATTAACAAAGAAGCACACATGGAACATACCATGCATTCAACACTATCTGGCGGCCACAGTGTCCCCCTCACATTTTCCACACAGCTCTTTCTTGTGGCTGACCTGTCTGCAGGAGAGACTGTCCTTCTGCGCCACCCTTCCGTACCCTGAGCTCCTTCCCAAGGTGATCCCGGGGCCGCAGCGGGCCTGTGCCCTTGGGCTCTGATTTCCTCGCCGACTTTTAGTACCGCTCTCCATCTCTCCCTAACCTTTCCCTTTACATTTTTATGTATTGTGCAGAAACATTAATCTCTCCTTAAGAACCCTGTGTGTACAGCCAGGGAGAGTGAGGAGTGTCACAGCAGAGAAAAAGTGGCTCCTGTGTAGAGCTGGGCCTAACTGGAAAGAGCATCTGTGACTGTGACTCACTCGCAATGAAGCCCAGGACCTCGCCTGGTGGCAGAGCCATTCATCACAACAGGTTTGGCGCGTGGTGGGTCCCCGGTTGCCCCTTCCTCAGAGAACCTTCTTCAGAGAGGCTGTGCAGCTCTTTTCTAAGGCCACAGTTTTATTCTGCATCAAGAGCTCCAGGTGCATCACCTGGAGACTCCACTCACAGTGTGCATGTCTCCCCTTAGTGAGCCTAAGGTTCTTGTGGGCTTAGCAGCTACCTTTGCTACTGGCTTGCTAAGTTCTTTTGGAGAAGGGGTATGTCTTGGGGAGAGTGAAGAACAGTGGTTCCCTCGTAACTGGAATATGGTGGCACAGTAGTGGCTATGGGCAGTTGTAGCACAGCCATAATTATAAGTCTCGTAGAAGCAAAGTCTGCAGACGGACAGGAAGTCATCAAAAATTTGGACTCTGCCCCAGCGTGGCACCTAGGGGCCTCTCCTGCCCATCTTAGTCTCCCAGGGAACGTGCCTACCTGTTGACGTTCATGTTGCAGTGGTTGGCAGACGAGGTATTAGTGGCTGCTCTCGAAGAGCTTTCTTTCTCTCCCTGGGCCTTCTTCACGTCCTGGTAGTCTTCTTCATTGTCACACTGTGGGGACGAACAAAAGCCATTCAGCTCTGGAATTCAAGGGGTCTCAGTGAGCTGCAGGACTCTGACCTCTGGGGCCAGGTCTCCCTGCTGTGCCCGAGTGGGAGCCCAGGGAGCTCCTCAGAGAATGAGGAGGAACCTGTGAGGCTTGCTATCCACAGCTTAATGCCAGAAAGACATGGCACCCTGACCAAGACTTGGGAGGGGCACCTGAACAAGGGAGCTGCCCAGGGAGAGGACTGGTTCTAACCCACTGAGTAGCTTCCGGATCACCGTTCCCAGCATGGCCTGGCATCGCAATGAGGTAGAAAAAGCACACATTCTTTGGGCAAGGCCGGGTCTGTCTGCTTTGAAAGTCACGCCTCTGGCATTTTAGAGTTTAGGTAGCTTATCGTAAGACAGGACTTGGATTGTGTTTTTGTTCATTTTGTTTGGTCCTGGGTATGGAATAAAGCCTTCTGTACTGAGCTGTATCATCACCCCTTTTTTAAAAAAAAATTTGTGACAGTGTCTTACAGAGAAACATGCTAAGTTGCCTAGGCTGGGCTTGAGCCCAGGTGATCTTCTTGCCTCAGCCTCCTAGAGAGTTTGGATTGCAGACATGCACCACCAGTTTTTATTTCTGGGGTTTTGGGTACTCACATTGTGACACTGGCCCCAGGGAGGGCCCATTCCAAACCTTCTAGTCCCTGGTCCTCAGCCTTAGGACTGCAGTGGGGTGACCCCTGGCATCTTGGAGAGCCAGGCCTAGGGGTTTCACCTCTAGTGCCCAGTACTGGGGTCTTACTACCCAAGGATGCTGCATAAGAATGTTATAAAAATGTCCTTTCCTGCCCTTCTGTCTGTGGTCTCATTAGAAGCTCAGTTGAGCTAGTGTCAGGCTTAGTGTAAATGAAGTTCTTTGCATTAAAAAGGCCATGAATAACACAGCTCTTTACAGCAGAGCTCTATGGGCTTTATATGTTACTCTGCATATCTCTGTCTTGTATACCTACTGCATGAAACTCTATATGCATATTTATGTCCATATGTACGTCTATATATCCTTGCTTGTCTACACAGTATTATATATTTCTAATCTCTACATCTACCAGCGTCTCCCTCTGTACATTTCTTATGTATCTATGTGTACCTCTCTCAGCCTACTAACTTCTTTTTTGTCTTTTTTTAAACTTATGTATTTTATACAGGGTCACACTATGCAGCTCAGACTCATAGTGATACTCCTGTTTCAGCCTCCCCAGTGCTGGGATTCCAAGCATGTGCCACCTCACCTGGTCTCAGTTGCTGGCTCAGTGCACCTGTGGGTGGTGCCAGTGTGGCAAGTGGTGCCAGGGATCAAATCCTGGCGCCTGTGCTTGCCTAAGCAGGTGCTTAGTCTGCTGAGCTATCTCACCTGCCCTCAGCCTCTTCATTGACTCACTAACCTCATGGTTACTGCCGCACCCCTAGATATCGACTGATTCATTCATTTTGCAAAAACTGAGCATCAGTAAGTAATCCGGTGGTAGTGGTGGTGTCTGGGGAAAACAGGAAGAAAGAGGGGCACGGAAGAAATGAGCCAACGTGTGACTTTATCAAGTGATTAGACGACACTTCTAGTCCCTTGTTTTGCCCTGTCACGCTGATACTCATCTGCTATTGTGTGCTGTGTTCCTTTCCATGGGGGATCCTAGGAGATCACACCTTCTGGGGTAACTTCTGGGGTGAGGGCTCAGTGGTCCCTGGACTAAGATGAGAGAAGGCATGAGGCTGGGGTGCCAGGGGCTAAAGAGCACGCTACGCCCTCCTGTAGGAACAGAACCACACCTGCTACAGCATTGACAAAATTCTAATGCAGGACAAAATGAAGAGCTTTGAGACGAAAGTCATTGTACTAATGTCCAGGGGGTCCAATGTGACAGCACTGGAAACACAGCGCCCAGTAGTAAAATGGTAAAAAAACAGCTATAAAGTCACAGGTCCACAAACTTGCCACTGTATGTGAGTACCCAGAGGGGACTGTGGGTCCAACATTGGTGGCAGTGGGATACAGGAAATGAATGGTGAATGTGAACAGAAATGATACTGGATTCTGTTGATAAAAGCATCTTCGTATCCTTACCAACAGGCAAGGCAAGCAGCTGCTTTTGTGACGCTACTTTTTGTCATGAACTTTCAAGAGGATCGAATTTTACTTTATAGTGATTAATTAAGTGAACTATGCAAACACAACCTTAGACATTTTAATAATAAATTTCCCTTCTGACGGGTGACCTTCAGGTCATGAAGACTGCCAGAAGGACACTGTGTGGCTTCTCCCCTTGCCCTGAAGATGACAAACCTTACACCCTGGTCTTCCTTAAATAAGAATTTGAGACAGCTGATGTCTTACTGCAAGCCTGGGGCCACACAGCTTGGGAAAGTCATTTTAGGTCCAAAATGTTTATGTTTTTAACTGTTATGCATAAAGCTAGTATGAGCATTAAAAAAAAAAGTGTGTCAATTTCTGCCAAAAATCATGTCAGTGTGTCCTGATCCAGCTTGTTCATTGGCTCTGGTATGATGTGACTCCTGGCTCTTGCCCAAAGTCAAAATGACCATGAAAGAAAGGTACATGTTTTGAATCAACTGAGGACATTGAGGCAGGCAGGACGCTTATGAAAGAGCATTTCCAGAACTGCTTTAGACAGCGGCAAGAAGGACGGCATAAGTGCTTTCTAATCGAGGGGTAGACTCTGAGGGGGGCTAACGACAGCGCGTCTCTTACTCTCACAACTTTGAAAAATTCTTTGCTTGTGCCTGTACGCGTGTGTTCACTGCTGTCTGCCACGACTCTGCCTTCAGTGTGGAACCACTAGTAAGTACTGCAGTCTTTGGTTTGTCACTTACTGTGGTCCAGGTTACTTTGGAAGATGCAGCGGTAGAAGGGGAGAAACGTTCACAGAACTGGCTTTCTGTGATGACGCCGGGGTCTCCTGCAGGCCCGGCTGAGGGCTGGGCACAGGTGACCACAGGCTTTCCGGGTGCGTGACATGCCTTCCCTGGTCCAGCCCCACCGGGTCAGCAGGCTCCTCTCTCCTGGTACCCTCCAGTCTGGGGCCTCTGCTTATTCAAACGTCCCTCCTCCCAGAACCTGTTCCCAGCTGTCTCCACCTTGAAGTCCTCCCTAATCAACACGACACCTCAGCAACAGCTCTGGTGGGGCTCGCCATGCCCTCCACGTGCTCACACACCCAGCTCAGCTCGTGCCTGCACACAATGCACACTCCCGTGGGTGACTCTTCCCCAAGCAGTGGGAAGGGCTCAGTTACAAAATAAGCAGCACTGCTCTGCCATAAAGAAGGACAAATCGTGGGAAAATGATCGCATCGGTTAAGTGAAATAAATGATATGCAAACTTCAGTGCAGCATAACTCCTCTTGTATGAGAAGCCCAAAGTTTAAATACTTACAGGAAACAAAACAAAAGATAGGTAATAGGAAGTAGGGACAGAGATGTTCAGGCAGAAGATGGGAAGGGGAAGAAAAAGAACTAAAATGTTTTAAGCACATGGACCTTCCCTTAAAATGAATTTACGCGCGCGCGCGCGCACACACACACACACACACACACACACACATTTTTTTTTTTTTGGAAGAGGTTGAGACTGGGTCTCACTACAATAGTTGAGGCCGGCCTTGAACTTGCAGCAATCTTCCTGCCTCAGCCTCTTGAGTGCTGGGATGATAGTGACCACCACGCCAGGCTCAGTCCAGACCCGCCTGTGGCCTGTGGTGGCCCCTGCCCCCAGGGGAAGCTGAGTCCCTCCCTCAGCCCTTGCCTCCTACCTTGCGTTTCCTCTTGGACTTTGGCAGCGCCTTTTCGGGGGTGGTGTCCAGCGCGAGGCCGGGCGCTGGCCCCTCAGGGTCCTTGGCAGCTGGGGCACTCAGGACCCCGGGCTCGTGGGGCAGGTGCTCCGGGATTCTCGACAGCAGAGTCAGGTCGATTTTGACCCACAGGGCCCTGACCTCGTCGCTGTCCTTGAGCGGCGACAGGAGTTCGTTGCGGCCGAAGGGCACCAGCGTATAGAACTGCTCCTCCAGCTCCTTGGCGATGTCGCTGCTGGTCCTGGCATTGATGGAGCCCACCGCGGCCCTGGCCCCCGCGGCAGTCCCGACGCCACCGCCTGCGGCCTCCTTCAGCCGCGGGTCGGGCGCAGCAGCAGCGGCAGCCGCGGCAGGCGGCGCTTTGGACGGCGGGAACTCGTCCTGCTCCGACTCCAGGTCCGACTCAGAGGAGGACGACGAGGACGACTCGGTCTCGATGAACTCCTTGGACTTGGGCACCGTCCTGCCGAGGCCCCGCGTGCGCCGCTTGTCGCAGGGGGCGGCGGGGCGCAGCTCCTTGCGGTGGACGGAGCGGCCCGCGGCACACGGCCGCGCCTTGGGGGGCTCGGGGGCGGCGGGTTCCTCGGCCCGGGGGCAGGCGGCGGCCGGGGCGGCGCCGGCGGTGCTGGCGGGGACGTCGCTGGCCGCGCTCCGCTCCGCGCGCCGCGTGGGCTTCTTGGCCCCAGACCTGCGAGCGGGCGCCGGCGTGCTCTCAGCCGGGACCCCGGGCGGCGCGGGCGGCGGGGGCGCGGCGGGGGCCACGGCCGCGGGCGGCGACTTCTGCTTGGCGGCCTTGCTGCCCGGGGCCTTGTTGGCTGTCCGCGGCCGCTGTTCCTCTTTGCAGGCGCCCTTGCTGTCCTTGTCCCTAGGCCCAGCGGGACAGGAGTCCGGCAGCTTCGTGCATTCCTGCGCGTCCTCTTTCCCCGCTGGGGAGAACTGGGCGCCCTCGGGCCCGGCGCCGTCACTCGGGGTCAGCAGCGGGGGCTTGTGGGGGTTCACCTTGTTGAGCCATTTATCCAGCTGCCACTTGTTGGACGACGCTGGTTCGGCCTGGAAGCAGAGAACCCATGAGAAACCGAACAGCTTTTATCAGACTCACCCCAAGTGGTGGGGTGGTTGGACTCCTGGGGTCCTTCTCCCGGGCGTGCAGGAGCCATCGCACTGCCCCACACAAGGGGACAGCAAGGCCTAGGTGTATGCCGAGCCTGCTGCCCCAGCACTCGATGTCCCTTCGGAAGCGTGTCAAGCCCAGAACATGCGGGGCACCCCAGCACTGGCCTTTCTGCTACCTGTTCTCAGCGCTGTCAGGTGTATGCATGTAGGTGCAATTACACGTACCTGCGCCCTCACATTGGAGGTGCCATGGCATTTAACTGGGGGATAACAGACCTACAAGTACTTTCATTTCTCTCTCTCTCTCTCCTTTTTTTTTTTTTTTTTTTTTTATGAGACTTAACACATTGGGAGAAATCTGAGAACCTACAATCCCAAAGAATTGACACATAATTTATGTGGTAAAGGCAAGTATGGTGTATTTAACAGGAGAAGCAATACTTCGGCTGGCTTAGCACCAAGAGCTCCTCTTTTCAGAGAGAGAGAGAGAGAGAGAGAGAGAGAGAGAGAGAGAGAGAGAGAGAGAGAGAGAGAGAGCGCGCGCGTGCGCGCGCGCATGCGCATGGGTGTATGCGTGTGTGCGCACCCACCCTGCACTCTGGCCAGCCCACTTGGTTCTGGCATCCTGGACCTGCTCTGCTTCACTCAGTCAGAAATGCTGAGATGCGGGGTGATGGTGGGGCCTTTCTGGGTGGGAAGCAGGGTTGCTAACTTAGAGTGCATTATGGATGTCACAGGGCTTACACCCTGGCCAGAAGATGACCCAGAGGGGATGGGGCCAAAGGATACCTGGAAAAGGGACGGGAAATATTGTATGGATGTGTCTCGCCCACCTGGGAGAGATTCATAGTTCTGAGTTGAAGCTTTAAAGATTTATGTTCAATAAAGCTTGAGAGCCCAGACTCCTAATAAAAGTCTGTGTTCCCAGCATTAGGATTGTTAGGGCCCGGTAAACAGTTCAGCAGCATAAGTGGCTGCCTGGCAAGTGCAAGGACCCAAGTTTGATCCCCAGTACCACAAAGAAAAAGAAAAAAAGGTTATTAGCTAGCAAACAACTGGGTTGAGAAGCACAGTTTGTCAGTGGATGTGAGAGGCAAGAACCATCTAGAGGGATAGGGTGCCATATATTTCCTTTCGTATGGCTCCAGCTTCCCCTAAATTTATACCCAGGTGGCTGTGCCAGAGATTCCAGGGTCCTGGCTGAGCCTTCAGAAGTCAGGGGCTTTTCTTGGAGAAATGAGAGCCTCTGCTGGGCTGAGGGGTGGGGTACAGAGCCAGTAGAAACTGCACAGAGTGTGGGGATCTGCCGCTGTGAGCTGAGGCTGGGGCTGGGCGCCTCTGTGTAGACATCTGTGATGAGACTGACCACACATGAGGGGGGACCAGCCCGGGTGTCTGGTGACTGGGGGAGGGGCAAGAACAGCTCAGCAGGCTTTGAGGATGGGAACAAATTAGTCTGAAGTACCATTTTCAACACATCACTAAATCACACCTCCATGCCCTGACGATAAATCCGGTCTTTTAATTCTTTTTTCTTTTTTGAGACATCTCACTATGTAGATCAGGCTGGCCTTGAACTCACTATGTAGCCCAAACTGTCCTCAAACTCATGGGGATCCTCCTGCTGCAGCCTCCCAAGTGCTGGGATTATAGGCATGCACTGTCATGCCCCAAAAAGAGTCTGGTCTTTTGATTTGACTTTATGCTTTGTTTTCATGACATCGAAATCTAGAACAAGATGCAAAGGAACAAAAAGACATACTGTTTGGGTCTCCCTTATCCAGAGTGCTTAGAATGAAAAGTTTTAGATTTAAAAATCTTTTCGAATATTGGCACATATATAATGAGATGACAGACACGGGGCCAAAGTCCAAGCACAAAATTCATTTGTGTGTCATGCATACTTTGCACACCTCACCTATACACTATTTGTAATGATTTTGTGTGTAGAGCAAGGCCTCACAGCGTGGACTCTTCCACTTGTGGCTTTATATCAGTGCTCAAAAAGTTGTGGATTTTGGAGAATTTTAGAGCTCAGGGCTGTGTATTACATAGGCTTAGCCCATATCACGTTTGCACCTTTGAGGTGCTACATGAAAATTCCTGCTTTAGGTTGGCTTCTCCTGAGAGACATGCTGCACTGGAGGAAGTGGGACAGTGACACAGACAGCTGCTTGCCCAAGGGGGTGTCCTCCTCTTGACCAAGATGAGGTCAAAGTGACCAAAGGCTAATTTGGTGGCTGCTAATTTGGTGTCACCTGCTTCCATTTTTCCCAGGTGTGACCAGGGGAGATCAAGCCCATCTGATCTGTACCAGCTCCCCAGGGTGGGTGGAGCAGAAAGGTGCGTGTGTCGGAGATGACTTGCACACCAGGGGCCCTCAGCCACCTGCTGCTGGGTTGAACCCCAGCGTTCTTTCCTCCAGAGACTGCTGTGGCTTGTGGCCTTTCATGGGAGAGAATAAGGAAGACAATATGGAGCTCAGCACAGCCATGTGTGGGAAGAAGCACACTAAAACTTCCGAGTGGGAGCATCGCTCGTGACAAACAGAATTTAATACATCTCGTATGGTCCTGTTGTCTGATGTGCTTTAGGGTCATTTTTCCCTGCACTTCACAGCTGAACAAATCAGTCTGAAGTACCATTTTCAACACATCACTGAATCACACTCCCTTTCCCAAGGATCTACAATAACCTCCTATTACCTCTCCAACGAAACCTAAATTTCCTCTGCTGACACTCAAGGGCTATCATCTGGTGCTCATTTTTCATTGCTGGGACACTGGTAATATGCCTCCCATTTTACACACATCTTTAGCGATAAGAAGTATTATCTTCCCTGATTTGCAGATGAGGCTCAGAGGACTTTAGTGACACGTCCAAGTGGCAGTGCCCTTGGGCGCCTCCAAGACTAACCTGTGTTTATTTAACGTAAAGACCAGTTGCTGGGCACTCTTGCCACCTGTGATGGTTGATCTTGACCATCAACTTGATTGGCTTGGGAGATGTCTCTGACATTGGTAAAGCATGCTGGTAGGTGTACTTGAGAGGGTCATGCAGGTGTGACCTTGGGGACCATTTCTGGTTCCTGACCCCTTCCTCACTGGCTTTTCCTTGCTCTCTGATCCTACATGTCATCAGGCGAGGGGGCTTTGCTCTCCCATGATGTTCTGTCTTGGAGCCAGCTAACCACGGACTGAAATCTGGAAATCCTGAGCCAAAGTAAAGTTCTCTTCTTTCAGGTGTGGGTGTCAGGTATCAGGAACCACTGACAGAAAGCCAACAAAGAAAATTGGAACCAGAGATGTGAAGTTGTTGCTGTAGGTATGCCTGACCTCGTGGTCTGGAACTGGTTTAGGGGAGGAGTCTGGAAAGGTTTGGAGATGTGGGTTAGAGAAGTCCTAGAATCATGTAAGCAACTGATGGGTGATTTTGATTGGAGCCCAGAATGCTGACAGGAATATTGACAGTAAAGGCCAGGTTCTGGAGGTTTCAGATGGAGTGAGGAAGTAAACTAGAGCCTATGTGTGTCTCATTCTGGTGCGTGTTTTGTTTTGTCCACGCCTTTTCACTTTGTGTGAGGTGAATACATGGCACTCTCTCCCCCTACTTTCTAGTGCAGCCTTGGGAAAGAAGGACCCATTCCTTGGAGATACATTGACTTTCAAACTAAAATGATAGCCTGAGACTTCAGTTTTGAGACCCCCCCAAACAACACCTGCTGCCCTATATTTTATTCAACAGTAGTCTTCTGATGTTCATAGTATCTCATGTGTGTATCTCTGTGTCTTTAACAAAGCACAACTGTTTCTTCAGGCCAAGGCTCTGTGTCCTGGGCACCCTTCAGAGCATCCTCGCCTGGTTAGGAGGCTGACTGCTGTGGTGCCGCTCCTGAAGAACGAGCTGTCACCACTCCCTACTAGCACCCCACAGATTACGCAAGGAAGCATGAGCCGCCCTTCCAGAGAGAAGACGTGGCCAAGGAGGCTGAATGAGAGTTAAACGGTGATAGAGAAGGGAGCCCGGGCCTCAGGCTGTAGCTCACCAGCACGCCTCTGTGAAGATAATCCTGCCTGGAACTGTCACTGGGGCTTCTGTCTGGTGGTTTTGTTTCTCAGCTCACTGCCTCATATGCTCAGCCACAGCTCTGTTCCCTGAATGATTTTCCCTCTGATTCACGCATAAGCTCTCTGCCATGTCCTTGCTTCATCCATATCCTTCACAGAACCCAGTGCCATGTACCCCAGAGGTACCTAATTATTGGGCTCCATGTCACCTCGATGAGCAATGTGCATCATATTTCTATTCTTTTTTTTTTTTTTGTAAGGCAGGGATCAAACCCAGGGTATTGTGCACACAAGGCCAGAGCTCTACCTCCAGGCTACATTTCCAGCCTCTTCTACTTTTTTTTTTTTTTTTTTTTGTGGCTGGCTCAGCCCACCCTGGGAGTGGGGCTGGCATGGCATGTGGTACGGGGGATTAAATCATGGTCCCTACACTTTGCCTAAGCTTGCTTAAGCAGGCACTTTAGACCACTGAGTTGTCTCGCTGGCCCCCTTTCTACTCATTTTTAAGAAAGCCCTGCCGATGCATTTTACAGAATGTACTTTTTAATTTATATACTTCAAGAATGAAGGCTTGCCATGGTCAGATCCATGTGGTTAAGGCCACGGTAGAAAACATGGTTTGCATGAGCAATATTTAGAGCTGGGTGATGCCCTATATAAAGAAATGGGCTCAACATATCCCAGGACTCAACATGATCTCCCTGGGCTTTATTTATTGTAATGACTTGGGCAACCCTGGGCGAGGATGTCCTGTGCACCAGCGAGAGGGTGCACAAGGCCAGGAAAGCTCGGAGAAAAAGCTACATGCACAAGAGGATGAGGCCAAGAACAACTAGCTACATACCAGGGCCTGGGGAAGGGGTGTGCAGGTGTTAACCTTGGGGAAACGTTAAAAGAATCTTGCTTTTATTCCAATAGTACATCCCTTCACAGCAGGAAGGAGTAAGGCTCCGCGTGGCTAATGTCACCTGCCACTCGGCATTTGCTCGGCAGAGAGAAGCGAGGAAGTGGAATCCTTGCTGGGCCTCGGGGAGCTCTAACTTCTAGGCTGCTTTCGCTGACTTGTGCTCCCTGTCCCTTGCAAGGGGCCCCTGACAGCTGCTGCAAAAAATGGCAAGTGCCTTCTTCCATCCCCCGGGGTTACATGGCCTCCTAAGCTTTCTAAGGATCACAGCAACTTGCTTGAAGTGCTTTACAATTGTACTGTTTTCCCGCACGGCAAGGTTGCAGCCCACTCATGGCTTCAGGATTTGCCTTTCAGCGTGAAAAGATGACTCCACATTCATGAATTTAACTTACAGAGGCACAAACTGGATGGAGCCTGGGCAGGTTGGTTATCTCGGACACTAAGCCTTTCTATTTACTGTCTCTAGGGTGTAGCTACTTATAACTAAATCTTCTGGAATTCCTCAACTAATTGCAGCATAAGACAGACTTTATAACAGCTCTTCTTTATTCTGTTGAACTCCTGTATTTTTCTGTTTCAAACTATCCTCGTTACATGGTAGCTCTACAAAGACAGGTTCTGCCCTAGAATGGCTGGTTCCAGAGACACATGCCACGTCTGAGGCCCAATAGGTATTTGTTGAATGAATGCAGAATGAGTGAATGAATGAAATTAGGAGAGAAGAATAAAAGTTTGGTTACTGGGAGAAGCCAGAGTTAAAGTAAGCTGGAAGGCTTTTCTAGGCTCATATTGGTCGACACTTCCCCCTCATTAGATGGGTAGGTTTATTTTATTTATTTATTGGATACAGGGTCTCATTGGGCAGTTCAGACTTGCAGTGATCCCCCAGTCTCAGCCTCCCCAGCACTGGGATTAGAGGCATGCACCGCCATGCCTAGTTTTAGGGCCAGCAGCGCACAAGGTACTGGGGATTGAACCTGGGTCCTTGTGCTTGCCAAGCAGGCACCTAAACTGTTCTATCTCCCCAGTCCTGTGGGTGGATTTATATGAATGGACAGAGAGACAAGAACTTCCTGGGAAAGAGAGAATGATGAAAACGTGGCTATGCCAAGATGAATGGAGAGCTGGACTGCAGAGTAGGAAGCTATTACACAGGAAGAAAAGATGGCGGGAAATAAAACACCTCCAGGCACAGGGAGAGGTACTCTGTGAACCTGGGATGAGACAGCACCACGCTGTCCCCACTTCAGGTGTGACAACACCTAGGGGTGACCCTGTAAGTTAGTCACTCCTTGTCATGGCTTGTGTTACATGAGGGTTTGATTTCACATCAGAACCTAGTTGGGAATCTGTACCCCAAAATAGTACAGAGGATTATAAATAAAATATTAAACCTCACAATCCTTCTTTAAGAAATCACAGCCTACTCTTCTGGCTCGAAAGACTTGAGAAGTTTGTCCCCTGTCTGTCTTTACCCAGGAATCTTTGTGCTCTGACTTACTACTTAATTCCCCCTTTCAACTTTCAGGTAGCAACAGCAAAGGCTTTTATTGGTGCCTTATATAGTGGTTTTATACAAGCTACTTAAATCTTCCTCATAGATACTGATCATAGCTGTAAAAGGTTTCATTACTATTTGTGGGTGGATGCTAATTTCCCCCTTTATATTTTCACAAAAAAACACAGTGAAGCGGGTTTTGCTAATATTTATGGCCCCCGTCCTTCTGATCCACGACAAGCCGTGAAAAGGTGGGATTCTAAGCATGTCTAACCCATAAAATTCCTTTCCTGTGATTTATGGTGGCCGCATTTCCCAGGTGGCGAACTTCCCTGTCTGGTTACTGCCTCGCTGACCCTCAGGGAAACTCTTTCCATAGGTTATTTCCTGTTAGTGATTTTTACAGCACACTTGGAAATTTCAGGGAAGTCACATATTTTTGGACAGTGAAAGATGATGCTTCAGATTTCAAAGGAAGCAATCATTAGAGGGTTTCAAGGAAGGGACACAGTGGAGCAAGTGAGGCGCCCCAAGTCTCAGAGGTCCTCTGTCTTGTCTGAGGTTGGGGGGGTGCGGGAGGCTAAGGAGGTAGGAAGAGGACAGGCAGAGAGTTGGGGGCTCCCTGGCCTCCAGCCCAGGGGCAGGGGCGGGGGCGGGGCTTACCTCGGGGCTAGAGTAGTGGGGTGGCTTGCTGCCCTCGCTCTCGCTGGAGCTGCTCTCGGTCTCCGAGTCCGATCCCGAGCTGCTCTCCGAGTCGCTGGAAGAACTGCTGCTGCTGCTGCTGCTGCCGCTGCTGCTGCCCTTGCTGGACGGCACGGAGCTCCTGCAGTTGGGCTGCTGGACCGCGGCGCTGCCAGGCAGGGAAGGGAAGGGAAGGGAAGCCAAGTGAGCAAACAGGAAGGCACCCGCAGGCTGCCACCGGGGCAAGGAGAAGGGGAGGCGCCAACTGCGCATCTGTCCCAGGGAGCGTTGGGTCCTCCAGATCGAGGCAGCCGGGTGGTGGCGGAGCAAAGCAAACCAGACACAGAAATAAAACCGACGACGGAAGCCGGGTCTCCTCAGGAGCTGGGCGCTGGTTCTGCCATGACAGTAGCCACCTTAAAAAGGGGGGTGGTGGGGCCGGGGAGATAGCTCCGCGGCACAGGTGCCTGCCTGGCAAGTGCAAGGTCATGACTTCGAATCCTGGTCCCGCAAAAAAAAAAAAAAAAAAAGGAGGGTGGTGTCGAATCCAAGTGGCTCCCTGTGTGGATGCTCTTTCGGGGAACGGCTTTTTCCTCCACCCCCTAATCCAGTCACCTACACAAATGGGAGAAATCCAGAAAGCTAGAAATTGTTTGCAAAGTGTCGAACTGACTGACTGCTTTACTTTCTGTGCCAGAGGAAAACGGAGTCTGATGACAACAAGCAGGAAGAGGGCTGACAGGAAGGGCCAGTTTGCGAGCCTGCTGGAGGGGCCCACATCTCGGGGCTGTCAGAACCCAAGCCTTGCTTCCCCCCTTTTTTCCACCTGCAGAGTCTAAGGCTGCGTTCATCCCTGGACCTGGCCTCATATGAAACAGAAGCTTTCCTTTGAGTCTTTAGTAAAGAACTATGGATCATTCAAGATGCACTTTTGTATATTCCAGACTTTAAGAGGCAAATTTACACTTGGTGCTCATATCCATGCTGAAATTTGCTTCAGATTCCTTTGGAAGAACTCAGAAACAACAGGAAAAACCGACCAGTGCTTTCCACGGGTAATTCGTTAACCACCGAACAATTCAAATAGCACAGAGCCACCCAAAAAGAGCATTTAAGTCAAAGAGAAAAATCCCAGTACTCACATTATTTTCAACATCTTCCAACTCCTTTATTACATGAATTGCAACACCCTTGCAAGTGTTCTTTTGAGGTCAAGCGCTAAGACCAAAAAAGTGCGGGCCACTTTTTTATGTCGAGTCAGCAAGAAACCTGCATCGTTGTGCACGTGGCCGCAGCTTCCACAGGCTCCACGTCTGAGGAGGCAGGGCTCATTAGGGTTTATGGTTTCCAGTGCAAGGCAGCTGCCCAAGGAAAAGGACCCCTCTGGCCATCCCTTAAATCTCTGACAAATGCTTTGCCCAAGGACAGACTCTCGTAAATCTCTGCTGTGGGGGCCGGGAGGAGGGCGATCCTCATTACGAAAACCACAACACGAAAAGTGATCTTGTAGGAACTCAGATGGCAAAAGTGCCTTTCTGAATGGCGGTTTTCATCTCTTCCTACCAGTGTTACGGTCCATGCACAATGGCAGTCACGTTCGCGCTATGCCTGAGTGGAGCGATTTCTTTCCCAGTCTGTGATTCCAGTTAGGTATAGAGGGAGGAATTCAAGATCTTGAGACAGGAGGGAAGTGAGTACTCCAGGGACTGTGGCATTTCTTTTCTGCTCTTATGAATGAAAATACATCTTTCAGTTGGCTGGATGGATACGGCTACTATCAGGAATACTCTTCCTCCTCCCCCTTTTCCTCTTCGTCCTCCTCCTTCTCTTCGTCCTACTAAAACTACTGGGTTCTGGCCAAATGTGAACACTTGGGAATTCATGTTAAGAGCTGGTGGTGCAGCCCTCAAACCCAAGGAGGCAAAACCACACACAGCCCAACAACTTTATGGTGGCTACAGATGCCCAAGAAAGAGATGCGGTTCCCTGCGACACTCTGGGATGACATTTGCTGAAGAGCAGGACAACAGAAAGGCAGACTAAGACCATTTTGATTGGTTTTGATTAGTATTCTCTCCCTGCTTATATTCATGTGAGGAACATGTCAAGCTGGTTCTGTGTGTGCCTGAAGGGAGGCAGCATGTGTGTGTGTATGTGTGTATGTGTGTGTGTGTGTGTGTGTGTGTAGACAGTAAATAATTGTCTTTTAAAAAGTAGCACTTTAATTTCTGGTGAAAATGTCCCCTGAACAATTACCATGCTGTTTTCCTTTAACGATTGCTGTTCTGTGGTAATGAGGTATCCAAGGCCAAGGTGACCTGAATTAGATTGACAGAACAGCCTTATTCGCCTGTTTTTCTCCCTTAAATGAGGCAACTGACTTAGACTGACAGTTTTACTGGCAAAACTGTTATTTGTGTTTAAAAAGGCTGAGAGAGCCAAGAATTGAGACGCTTCTCAGGCTGCGTTTGTGAGGATCGAGAGGCTCACATTATCTCTGGGATCAGGGCTGAAAATACAGACAGTCCCGACTTGCGATGACCTGACTGCAGACTTCTCAGCTTGAGGAACGTGTGAAGGCGGTCTGCGCTCACCGCAGTTGAGGCAGATTTTGAATTTGGATCTTTTTCTCAGCTAGTGATATGTCCCCTGCTTCTTTCTGGTCAGGCTGGGCTGGGGCAGTCCGCGCTCAGTGAACGCAGTGGTGGCAGTGTGCTGAGATGTTGGGAGGTTTATTGCATTGAATGCTGTTTCCTTTTTTGGCTCTCCTCTCCTCTCTCTTCTCCTCCCCTCCCGTTTCCCCTCTTCTCTCCCCTCCCTTCCCCTCCTTTCTCCTCTCCTCCCCTCCTCCTCTTCTCTCTCTTCCCCTCCCTTCTCTTCTTCGCTCCTCTTTTCAGCTTCCCTTTCCCCTCTCCTCCCCTTCCCTCTCCTTCCCTTCTTCTTTCTCCTCTCTTCCTCCTTCCTTGTTCTCTCTCTGCTCTTTTTTTCTTTTCCTTCCCTCTCTTTTTTCCCCCTTATCTCTCCTTTTCTTTCCAGCACAGAGGACTAAACTCAAGGGCTTTACCCTTTACCCAGGCTGCATCCCCAGCTCTTTTAATTTTTACTTTTGAGATGGGGGCCTCATTAATTTGACACCATTTGCTTGGGCTGCCCTTGAACTTGTGATCTTCCTGCACCAGCCTTTCAGAATGTTGAGATTCCATGCATGCATCACCTCGCCTGGATAAGTTCATTTTCAATTTATGATATTTTCAATATTTAATGCATCCAATGGGATCTAGCCCCATGGTACATTGAGGAGCGCCAGGTATTTCTCCATCATTGGTCTGGATGGAGAGGGTCTGGCCAGGTAAGAGAAGCTGAAGATGTTACACAGTTGCCCTCAGTGCTGTGGGCCAGCTCTGAGGTCGACAGGATGACCTGCCCCCTTCCATAGAGGCAGCTCCATTACCAGGAATGCGTGTCCTGGGGACAATCCACTATCCTGGCCTCCGGACAGAGACTATTCTTTTTGTTTGTTTTTCAAGACAAATGTATAAATTTATTTATTTAATAGTGTTTTCAAAATTATTATGTATTTTGATAATTTTGTTCAATTTTTCATGCAAAATGAAGCTAAGCATTTATTATTACCAATTATTATAACTGTTAAACACCCTTCTTGTATGTTAACTAAGGAAGCAAAATATGACAGAAAATTAAAGCTGAGATGAAAAGTTTTTATTATCTGGTAATCTGTACAACTACTTTGAAGATCATGATATGTAATATAATAACCCTTGGTGATTTCCTATCATCATGCTTTGAAATTTTGTATCATTTTTAATGTTTTAAAAAATTTTTTATATTCTCAGGCTGGCCAGATAGCTAGCTCAGAGCATTAAAGCATGTGCTTAGGCAGATGCAGGGGCGGGGGTTCAATCCTCAGCCTGTTGTGCCAGCCCTGGCCCCCAGGGCATGCTGAGACAGTGAATGACACTGGGCGTGGTGGTGCATGCCTGTAATCCCAGTGCTTGGGAGGATGAAAACAGGAGAATCACTCCGAGTCCCATCTGTATAGTGAGACCCTGTAAAATATATATATGCATATATATAATTCTCTTTACAAAAAAAGTAACGAAATAGATGAATCTTCTCCTTCCCTAACAAATTCAGATTGGAGCTGTCAATTCTGATGGATAACTAGTTTGCCACTTTTTATTGACTGAGTCTAGTACAGTTACTTATGCTGAATAAAAGCACTAAAAATGTATTTAAAATCATATCACAAGGCAAAATTCCCTCATATTTTTTTTTCCCTCATATTTTTTTTAACTCATAGACCTATCAGAACTCAGAGTTAATGCCAAATACGGCCTGAGAGAATTTGCTCATCTGAGCCTTTGATGTGCCTCACGGCTGCAGGTAGAGAAAGGAGCAGGGGCTCTAGGAAGCCGGGCCGAACTCTTGGAAAAAAAAATCCAGAAGACAGAGAAGTACCCAGCAGAAAAACTTTCCTGAAAGGAGGCTTTATACACTTAAAACTGTGAGCTGCAAACATTAGCAGCGCTGACTGTTGTGTGTACACACCACAGATGCGAAAAAAACGAACTCGGTGGAATTTTCTCTGAAATAATACCACACACTGGCTGACATGATGACACAACTTTGGAGGCGTTTTAGGGCTCTGTGTGCCAGGCCCTTGGACCCTATGCCATTTCATCAACACGGTGCTGCTGACAGGACAGGAAAATGTCACTGAAGTCATGGAATAACAATTTTTGTGTCACCAAAGCAAAATAAAGTGGTCAGCATTCGTGCGGAATTACTGGATGAAAAAAGTAGGAAAAAAAATCCACCTCAGGCTAATGAATCTCAAAAATGGAGCCACAGCCTTTCAGTGTGGAGACAATCTTTCCCTTTTTCCCTCCCTTCCATGCCGGAGACTGAACCAGAGCCTTGCTCATGGCAGGAAGGTGCTGTCCCACTACGCCACACCTTCTGCACCACCTCTTTTCTGATTTAAAAGAAAGAACAGGCAAGAGGACTTCAGCACGTTGTACTCTTCCAGGTTTCATGCTCCTTCCTTCCAGAGAAATAGTTGTTGCATGTACTCTGTTCCATCTGCTACAGTCTCAGCACGTGTCCCTCACAGGGGGTGTGCTTCGTTTTTGTGTCTTGATTTTATTAACTGGTCTGCTGGTTTTGTGAGTATCGGGGACTCCCAACACTTCCAAACACACCTTGGAGGCGGGTCCAGCTTTCCTTTTTTTTTTTTGTCATGCCCTTTCCTTTGCCTCAGCTAACTCATTTCTTTCAGAATCCGGCCTGGGCCAACTCTGAATACAGATCATGACAGAAAAGACCTTTAGCAGTGCTCTTGCTGCCCAGTGAGTTGTGGGGTGCGGATAAAAATCCTTAGCTGCCCACGACTGCTCCCTCCCTGACAAGTGACTGGGAGATGGGCTCTGTTCCTGCTTGGCACTGTGGGCACAGCTGTGCTGCCTAGCTCAGCACCAGGTGACCTGGGGGCACTCTGGGCACTGCCCGAGGGGTAGCGTTGAGCTCCACCTCACTGGGCCCCCTGTAGGCACGCAGCGAAGGCCTCGCTTCCCACCCGTGAGCTGTGACCGACAATGATGTTCCTTGACGACAGCATCTCCATAGACATCCGTGGCTCTAAACTCAGGACTGCGCTGTGAGGAGCGAGGGGGAAAGCTGGCTCGAGGAGTGCAGGGAACTGTCCCTTCAGAAACAAAACCCATGCAACCGTTGGCTCTGCACCGAAGAGTTTTCGTTGGCACTGCCACCCTGCCAGGAACAATCTCTGTCTAATGTGGCTGTTGAAGCTCTTCGTGGTCTGGTCTCTGCTGCTTTCTGTGCCCAGAAGTCCCCACTCCCTTTCTTCTCCAGGGTGCTGTGACCGCATACTCACTCCCAGGGCTGAGGTGCAGGGATGGCTTTTTCCCAGGTCCCCCAGATGGCTGCTGTCTGTGCCTCAGTGTCCCTGCAGTGTGCTGTCCACTTCGCTATGGCAGACCTCGCTGAATGAAGGACAGAAATCATCTGATTTATCGCCTCATGCACCTCCAGAGCTAGCAGAGGGTCTGACATAAATAGAGTCTTAGTAAACGTAGCTCGAATGAATGAAAAAAAGTGATGCTGGAGGTAGGTGCGCAAGCCAAGGGCTTTCACAGACTGTGAAGCAGCCCAAGCAATGTCCACGTAGAGCACATGGGCCTTTCTTTCTGCTGTGTGTGGGGAAAGCTACCATCTACATATCTGGCCGAGAACTGATGACGGAAGGGGTGAGGGAAGTGTCCACGGGCAGGAAAAGCGAATGCCTGAGGGGATGACAAACCTCCTCATTTTAAAATGCTGATAACTGGTGAGGCGCAGTGGCCCATGCCTGTATTCTCAGTACTTGGGAGGCTGAGGCAGGCGGATTGCTGCAAATTCGAGGCTGCTGATGCTACATAGGGAGGTCAAGGCCAGCCCGGGCTACATAGTGAGAACTTGTCTCAAAAAAAAGTGCTGATACATAATGTGAAGTTTTAATCATAACAACGGCAGAGGAGGCCTGTGACGCTCTTGGTCTGCATCTGGAATGTCTGGCAGGGCTCCATTTAAAAGAGACAGATGCCAAGAGATCACTGGCAGGAGAAGTTTTACCAGCTTAGGGCCAGGGATAAGGAAGAAGTTAACCAGCTGCAGAAGGGCTCTTCCTCTTGTAGCTCACTTTTTGTTGATATTTTTTAAGTAATTACAGCTTTACTAGAAATTAAAAAATATTACACAGATGTCCCGTGTATTCCTCACTGCTTTCCCCATGATTATATCCCAGAGGTATCGAGATAGCAAAGCCAGAAAACCAAGAAGGGCACAACACGTGTACAACGCCGGGTCAGCTCATCACACGGCTTCCTCTAGGCACCTCGATAACAGAGACGCAGAGGCTTTTGTCAACACAAGGATCTACTGTGCTCCCTGGCAGGTGACACTTGCTTCTCTTACCCCAATTGTCCCCATCCCTGGCAACCACTACTTGCCCTTTCTTGAATGTTATCTTGAGACTGTTAGACAAATGGAATCGTACAGTATGTGTTCTTTTTAAAAACAGATGCATCAAGATATAATACACACACACACACACACACACACACACACACACAAACACACACACAAACATTCTATATGACTTTACCTGAGGACTTCTACTTCTAAAATTCTAATTCTTCTTTTTAAAACATTTAAATAACTGATACATAGAAATTATACATACGTATGAAGTACTATATATTATATATAATGCATCCTTTTAGGAATGGGCTTTTTATCATCCAAAACAACGCCCCGGGGCCCCTCTGAATTGTTGAGTTTACAGCATTTTACAGTAGCTTCTCCCTTTCTAATGCAGAGTAGTATTCCATGCTATTCTCTTCCATATAATGGGTGTCTAACTACTCACCCATTTGGGTTGTTTTCAGTTTTGGGTATTAAAAATAAAACTATGAATATTTGAGCATAGGGTTTTGTGCAGAAATACATATCCATTTCTCTGGAATGAATGATAAGAAATATGATCGCTGAGTTTTAGAATAAGTGCTGTTTTCTTTTTAAAGAAACTGTCCCATGACTTAATCAGTTTTTCATTCAGATGTTTTTCTACTGCCATTTGGTGTACACTTAGAAATGCTACATCATTCTGGGACATTAAGTTGTTTACCACTGTGTAATGTCCCACCCTGCCCCTGGTATTTTCTTTGCTTTGAAGTTGACTTTATCAGAGGACCCCTTCTAAAATTCTAATTCTAATTTAAATAACTGATGCACAAAAATTGTACATATTTATAAAGTTCTAAAGTACTATGTGGTGCTTCAGTATATATTTCCACTGAGTATTGTTTCAAATCAGGATAAGCATGCCTGTTTCCTCAGTAATCATCATTTATTTATAGTCAAAACCTTCACAATCTTTTCTTATAGCTTTTTTAAAAACCATAATACGTTATTATCATCTATGGCCATGTACAGTACAATGACACACCAGATTGTCTCTCTCCTATGTACAGCTCGGTACCTGTTGGTTGCCCTTCCTGTGCCTCCCTCCCACTCCCAGCCTCAGGTAATCATCGGTACATTCTCAATTCTCTGAGGTCAACTTTTCTATGTTCCAGATATGACTGAGGGGGCTGGGGAGATAGCTCCGAGGCACAAGTGCCTGCCTGGCAAGGGCAAGGTCGTGAGTTTGAACCCCAGTCTCACAAAAAACAAAACAAAACGAAGCAAAACAAAAAGATATGACTGAGATCTTTCACTACTTGTTTTCCCACACCTGGAATATTTAAATTATTTAGCATAATGACCTCTAATCCATCCATATTTTCCTTTGTTTTATGGTGTATCTTTTTCATATATTTACTTTCAACTAAACTGTCTTATATTTGAATTGAGCATATGGACAACATAGAATTGAATTACAATTTTTAATTTTGTCAATGTATTGTAGTTAATGAATTTTAGGCCTTTTTTATGTATCTGGTACTGGGTCTCTTTACGCAGTCTGGACTCAGTGATCCTGTTTTCAGCCTACCCAGTGGTGGGATTCTAGGTGTGTGCCACCACACCTGGTCTTTGTGGCATGTGGCGCCGGGGATTGAACCCCAGTTCCTGCACTTGCCTAGGCAGGTGCTTAGTCTTCTGAGCTATCTCACCAGCTCTGAATTTAAGCCTTTTATATTTAATGTCATTGCTGTTATGTTCAGAGCTTAAATTTGACACTAGTTTTTATTTTCCAATATCTCTCTTCTGCGTCTGTTTTCCTTAGAACATGTTTCAGAGTTCTATTTTAATTTACTCACAATGTCTTTGAATTTATTTCTTTGTACAGATTTTTAGACATGTTTTTTAAATGTTATACTGTATATGATATATTGGAATAGTCATTTACCACTTTGAGTGAAATGTATGACTCATATTCTGAATTGTTTTAAATACTTCAACGTACATTGAGAATAACATCAAATATTGTTTCGAATTTTGCTCTAATACAATTTAGAAAGCTTAACAGGAAAAGAAAATTTATTATGAGTATCCTTATTTTTACTTTTCCATTGTTCTTCTTTCCATCGTGATGGTTTCAGGTTCTTTCCTATTTCCAGAATCTTCTTCAGCCACTCCTTTAGGGTAGATCTGGTGATAAAGCCTCTTCATGTCCCTCTGTCTCTGGTCTGTAAGAGCCTTTCCTTCCCAAAGGATTTCACTTAGGTGAAAGGATGTAGACTTTTGGGTTAACGGTTCTTTTCTTTTAGCGCAAAAGGAAGCGCTACTTCCTTTTGGCCTCTGGTTTTGGAATCTAGGACTTCAAGTATTATTTTTTCATTTTTGGAAGTTTCACTGTGATGTATCTTGTCATGGATTCCTTTGGATGGTTCCTCTTTGGTATTTCTTTAGGTTTGCAAAATTTGGTAAGCTTGTGGTCATTGTCACTGTGAATACTTTCTGAATGACTCTTCCAGCACTATACCGGCTGCTCCAACAGCACGAATGAGGGATCTTTCCAGGTATTCCAGAGACCCCCGCAGCACTGCCTTCCCCTTCCTCTCTCTTTTTTTCTGCTTGCACCTTCAACTTCAGTGATTGTTTCTGTTCTTTTCCTTTCTTTCTTTTCTTCTTCTTTTTATTTTTTTGCTATTGAGTTCATACATGGAGGTTTTAAAAGTTTGGTGTATTAGATTTTTCTGTATGAAAATTTCCATTTGGTTTTTCCTCACATCATCTACTTTTCTGCTGAGACAAATCATTCATTTGTTTTCCATGTGCTCTTAACTGCTTACTGATCTATGTATGATGGCGGCTTTAAACTCCTTGCTCAATAAATCCTAACATCTGTGTCATTTCAATATTGGCATCTGTTGGCCGTCTTTTCTCATTTCTGGTGAGATTTTCCAAGTTTCTACTATGATAAGTGATTTTTTTTTATTGTATCCAGAACATTTTATCTCTGTGTTGTAAGAATTTTGCTTTAAAAAGATCTCCCAAGTTAGCAGCTACCAACACCAACCAGCAGGTGCTGGGGAGGGTGTCTCCTACCACTGGTACAAGGTGGGGGGCTTGGCTCCCTGCATGGCTTTTACGGCTGGGGCTGGGCTGGGGCAACAGTACTTTTCCACGATTCTTGTCTGGGATAGGAGCACTTACTGTCTGAACGCTGTCTTCTTGCTGAGCATGTTGGATTTTCTGGGACTCCTTTTGGTTTGTGTCTGTGGCCAAGTCGTCAGCTTCTCCAGCACCTACTCTGTGCTTTATGGGGCAAAAAGAAAGCCTGGGAACTCACTGCCTATCTGTCTTCAGGCCTGCAGTGCCCAGCTGACTTGCTGTCAGCCTTCCCCTGTCTCTCCGATGTGTAATATCCTAGGGTGTTCACTGCCCCTGGCTGGAGGAGGACAGCATGGTGCATCATCATCATGCTCCAGGACACGCAACACCCACCATACCCAGCAAGCAGAAGGGAGCCCCTAGGATTACTTCTAAACCCTGGCTCAGGCTAACCATGTCAAAACTGAGAAATAAACTCCATGCACGTCTCTGCTACCATCCCTGCCTATCTGTCACCTAGTCAAAGTAGCCCCTCATGCATTCAGTTAAAAAATCTCTTATGGGAAGTAAGCTAGACAGATCTTAAAAGGTTGTACACCACCGCGGAAGAAGACACACCACCAAAGATGCAAACAGCCCTGTGAGAAAAATGACTTGGGAAGTGAGGTGGTAAAAGTATTAAGGGTAGGAAGGTGTGTACTTGTCCACAGTGGAACATTATTTCAATGTACTTGTGAGGAAAGGGATGTTTTCTTGGTCGCCACTTAGCTGTGGGCAGGGCAATGTGAGGAATACCTAGGTCTTGACTTTGCTCGCTGACTCTTGGTGCTGCTCCAGATTGGGTTAGAATGTCTCCTGGCACCTGCTGGTGGGCTCGCCTTCTCCAGCTGGTACCCCAGCTATGCTTCTGTGTCTTTAGCTAAATAACTTGAAGAGTTAATCTCAGCTTACAGGGATATGTGTAGCCAGTCTCCTGGCTACAAAGCAGCATGATCACAATGATGTAAATACCTGGGGTGGGGGGAGGACATATACTTGCACTGGTCAGCTTTCCTATTGCTGGGACAAAGTACCTCACGCCTGCAATTCAAAGGAGAGGTTATCAGTCATGTGTGGTGCTGTACTCCTGTAATCCTAGCACTAAGGAAGAGGCTGACACAGGAGGGTCACTGTGAGTTCGAGACCAGCCTGGGCTACAAAGTGAGCTCAAAGTCAGCCTGAACTGCAGAGTGAGCCCCTGCATCAAAACAACAAAACGAAAACAAAAACAAAAAAACAAACAAACAAACAACGAAAATAAAACAAAAAAACAAAATTAGCAAAGGACAGGCTCATTTTGGCCCGTGGTTTCAGAAGCCCTAGTCCATGGCCAGATGGTTCCATATCAGAAACATCCTGGAGAACAAAGCTGTTCATTCCATGGCAGCTTGGAAACGGAGAGTGATGGGAGAGCACAGACAAGAGGTACCCTCAAGTCATGCCCCAGCGACCCCTTTTGTCTACCTGGGCTTTGCTCTAGGTCATACTGCTAGTGTTTTCTGGCTTTGCTTCCTCCACCATTTTTCAGGTTTGTTTGATAATGTGTTTCCAAACTTCTTCAGTGGAAGGGTTATCCAGCTGTTTGTATGGCTAATGGAAGCCTCTGGGGCTCTCCGTGCACATCCACACATAAGTCTCTAATAGAGTTGCGGGCCACTGGCCTTGTTATGCTCTGCTTTAGTTTACTTTCTAAATGGGTAGTTGCTGCACGTTTAAAATACTTCTCTGGCCAAATGGTTAGTTGGGAGATTGCTTTTCAGTCCAAGATACTCTGTTGAGGTTGGGAATGTGGGTTACCCTAAGTGCAAGTTTTGGGGATGGGTGGCTTCCTCCTGCAGGGAGACCCTTAGAGCTTTGGTAAGAGGAAGGGGACAAGCCCAGGGCAGCACAGGTCATTTACTCTGAACTGGGAGCAGGGCAGGATCAGGGAATGACCTGGATCCCTGGTTTCAGGGAAGGATAAAAATCAGCAGAACTGTCCATGGTTGCCAGGAGAGAAACTCAAGTAATGCAAGAGGCCCATAAACTGGCACAGGGGCTGGGGAGATAGCTCCGTGGCACAAGCGCCTGCCTGGCAAGTGCAAGGTCGTGAGTTCGAACCCAGGTCCCGCCAAAAAACAAAACAAAACAAACAAAAACAAAAAATAAAACACACATAAACTGGCACATAAATTATGTCTCTTTCAACTGCTGATGCTATTGTAGCATGTGGAATTCTTTCTGCTACCAACCAAGCAATCCAGGACTCTCTCTTCTCAGCCTATGGGCCGTTTACAGAGTTCTGTCAGGCAATGGAATGCTCACCCAGTGTTCCCATTTAAGATGAGCACTGAGGTGCAAGGCTGAACATCAGTTTCAGACACCAGAGAGCTCAGGGGTCACTCATCATTTCCTGAGTTTCTATCCTTTACGTCACCAAATGGCAAGATGATGCTATGCCTTTAATTCATTGCCAGCTGACACGCTAGTCTCCTGCCTTAGACAGACTCCGCCCCAGCAGTGCACACACAGTTCTTGAGCCTGATGAGTCTGCGGTACTGCTGCCGGAGGAGAGCTGGCAGGGAGCGTGTGCTCTTTCCTGGGTTCGGGCCTGCTTCTGGGCTCATCAGCTTTTCTCTGGCACATGGGTGAGGAGGAATGTTCTCCTCTCGGTGACTCAAGGCAAAAGCCTGTTGCTTAGAGCTCTGGGTCACATTTGGAATAAATCTTACTTTCTCCAGCCAAGGAGAAAGGTATGTCGCAAATGTAGGAAAAAATACAATCATGTACATTCATTGGCTCCCCAAATGGCAGGCTTGTGGATAGTTTTTCTCTCTAATAAAGTGTCTGTGTGGCCGCACATGGTGGCACAGGCCTGTAATCCCAGCACTTGGGAGGCTGAGGCAGGTTCGAGACCAGCCTGGGATGCAAAAGTGAGCTCAAGGCCAGTCTGAACTGCACAGCGAGGCCCTGTCTCAAAAAGACAAAACAACAACAGCAACAACAACGACAACAAGAAAACCAACCAACCAAACAAACAAAAAACAAAAAAACAATCCGTCTAATAATCAGAGATAATGTTCTGTGTATGGAAGGCTCTGAATGGGGTACGTGGTGGTTGGGGTCTGCTCTTGCACTCTATGGTGCTGGGGAGTAAATGTTACGGGTGCCTGCTGTGCTACACGCATTTTAGCTCCAGCTCCAGCCCAAGTTTACTGCATATAACCCATAATGCTTAGCTGGTTGTCCCACAGAATGGTCAAGTGTCTGCTCACAAAAGAGCAGAGTGCCGGCAACAACATATTGCACCCCAACACCACCCTGGCCCCTCTCCGCAGTCTATTCTTTGCTTCTGTAAACTTGGCTGCTTTAGCGCAGGAAGCTGATGAGGCCCAGGGTCACAGCAGCACCTGAATACTTCCCAACCAGGATCTTGGGTTGGGCAACCTCCTCCTAACCCCAGCTCTGGCTGAATAAACCAGTTCCACCTCTCTCCTGTGTTCAAATTGAGAAAAGGAAGCCACTGAATATCAGCGCATGTGGTGTTTAATTTGCATCTCACCCAGGAATGAGAGAGACAGCAACGATGAGCAAAAGAGATTTCATGGAAACCAAATCGTGGTGTCTGAGACCTCCACTTGCGGCCACATGAATGCCAGCTGTGATCTTGTTAGCTGTCTTACACCGAGCTGGAGTTTTCCTCGGGTAAGGACTGTCAGGGCAGACATGCAGAATATTATTCAGGTGTTTCTGCAGGTAGCACTGGGCGCAAAGCCTGGACAGAGGCTGTGTTGACAGAGTAATGCTGACACACCGCATCTGGTGACAGAGAACAGGAGCCACAACTAAAATAAGCAAAAGCCTGACAAGGACACATAGGCCTCACATACAGAGACCTCAAGGAGGCGTGTTTCCAGGATTGGGCAATTCAGTGGATGCTCAGTGGCCCTCCCAGGACCCAGCCTCCCCCTTTCATTCTTCCTCTCTGGTGTGAGGCTGGTGGTCCCCATGGCTGCAGCACTGAGCACATGGTTGACCATGTCCAGGAGGAGGGATACACAGTCTGGTATCCCATGTTAAGTAGATCCCCCTTAGGTTTCGCAGGATTGGGTTCTGCCACACATGCATGTAGTAGATCTGTTCTACACAAGGGTGATATGGAAAGTGACACCAGAAGATGACCCCTTAGGACTACCGAGCCTCCAGCTCTGCCCTAAAGAACTCTCTCAGGGTAGAGTGTGTTGGATGGGGGTCTCTTAGCAAGGGATGAGGCCATCACGTGACCCTTCCACAGACAGCTGCTCCATTGACAAGACTGCAACAAGACACATTGAATGAGACACATATGGGCTCCACGGCTGCCATGGTTGCAGCATGGATTAGTGTGTCTCATAAAAGCTCATGTGCTCAAGGACAGGTGCCTACCATGGCCTTGTGGAGAGGTGGCAGAAGAGATGGGGTCCAGCAGAAGGTGAGTATGTTGGGGTTGCAGCCCTTGGAAGGATCAGTGTTACTCTTGAAGGACTGCATCAACTCTCATAAGAGTGGGTCATCACAGCTGGCCAAGCCTGGCCCCTCCAGTCTCCTGCATCCTGGTTTGCACATGTGCCCTCCTCTGTTTATCGACCATGCTGTGATGCAGCCAGAGGCTCTCACCAGACACTGGGGTCATGCTGTGTGGACTTTCTAGTCACCAGAATTCTGAGCCATATAAATTACTTTTTTTTAGTTTCTGTTGTTACAACAGTGGAAAATAGACTCAGACTGCGACCAACAGGATTATTGATAGGCTATTCCATGAGATTCCAGAAGGTAGCCAGTGGCCTACACCCCATGGCTGTAGTTCTAGACTCTACATAATGTCACTGAGTATCAAAACTTTCTCCTCTGCTAGGAGATGAGCTTGGGTTCCTCTCACTCCTAACAGCCTTCGACAATGTGGAGCTAGCTTAGTCACTTTCCTCATGTCTGGGATGAAACATTCGACACAACTTAAAGGAGAGGTTTATTTCATCCATAGTCAGCTGGATTCTGGGCAGGAAGGGTGTGGGGGAAAGGTCTGGTAGAGGGCAGGAAGCTGTTTACGTCATGGTGGACAGGAAGCAGAGAGAGAAGGTCATGCCTCTTCAGACCAGACCCCATTCCCCAAAAGCCTTAGAAATTACATGTGGGGCTGGGCATGGTGGCACAAGCCTATAATTCCAGTACTCGTGAGCCTGAGGTGGGAGGATTTCTGTGAGTTTGAGATAGCCTGGGCTACGAAGTGAGTTCAAGGCCAACCTTAACTGCATAGCAAGACCCTGTCTCAAAGAAAGACAAAAAAAAAAAAAAAAAGAAAGGAAAAAGAAATCAGTCGTGGATGTGGATGTACCTGCCAATGAGTACAGCACCTCCATGAGTCAACCATTCCCACAAGCTCCACTTGTGAATACACAGGTTTTATGGGGAACATTCTAGACCTAAGTCGTAACAGTAGCATTTTAAAAATACTAGCAAAATCGAAGGGTCCTTATGTTAGTTATTGACTCTGAGAACCGAGTAGACCTAGAACTTCTTACTAGAAGTTATGCTATTTTGTATTTAAAAATTCTTTCCCATTTCTCCATTCAGACTGGTAAGCAGTGGGAGGCCAGGACCCGAGAACACTACAAGCAGACCCAGGGGCCTCACGCCTGGTGGGTGACCCTGGGCTGCTGCTCAGATCACCACCTTGTGTCATCTCCCTCTATCTGCAGCTGGGAATATCGGGTGTCTCAGTTACTTTTCTCTCATTGCCGGGACAAAATGCCTGACACCCAGAATTAAGGAGGGAAAGGTGTATTTAGCTCACAGTTGGTGGAGGTTTCAGTCCATACTCAGCTGGCTCCAAGGCAGAGCAGCACATGGCAGAGGGCAGCAGGTTATGGCAGTGGAAAAAAGCAAAGAGCAAAGGCAGGAGCAGCAGCTGAGTTGCTAGCAGGCCTCTCTCCCTTCCTTACCTTTGTCTGCAGATGATCCGCCCCAGGTGGGTGTAGCACCCACACCCGTAATCGTAGCATTGGATCAAGAACTAATCACAAACTCTAGAAGCTTCCCAGTGACTGCATGAGGCTGTGGGGGAACAGCTAGCCACAAATCACAGCACTGAGTACTAGCTGGGGGTATATGCCACCAAAGTCCTGGCTTTGTTACTTTCGGGAGGGCAGGGGCTCAGATATTCCCACCACTTCTGAGTACAGTCAGCTCTAACTGTGGTTTTTGCAGTGACAGAATCAGCAACCACAGACCTAAATATTCAGGGAAAAAAAAACATTCATATTAAGCATGCATAGAATATTTTTTCTTGTCACCATTCCCTAAACAATAGAGTATAACAACTATGTACATAGCATTTACATGACATTAAAGTATGATAAGTCATCAAGAGAGGATTCATAAAATATTCAGGGACCATACACATGCAAATACTGCCAATGCTAGAAATGCCATTTTCTAGAAAAGACTTGAGACTCCAGGGGTCTTTGGGCTCTGGGGGTGGTGGGGGGATCCTGGAGCTGGAGCTTCTGGGTGCTGATGTGTGCCGAGCCCTGAGACGCCAGCTCGGCTGCATGACAGGGGGATGCTTCCTATCATGCTGTGTGTGAGGTGATTTCAGGGCATCTGCCTGCAGCCAGCCTTTCCCAGGCACTTTGGATGGCAGTTTTTGGTCACCCAGGGTCTTCCTGTCATCCAGTTTCCTGGGCTCCTGCCTTTACAGTGGGCTGCATGGTTGGCTCGACTGAGCAGGTGGTATAGGCAGCGAGCATGGGGTAAGCCAGATCCTCTCAGTGGAAGAGTGGAGCAAAGGGCTAAGAGCAGGAGGATCATGGAGGCTCAGTTCTATGATCTAATTCTTAGTCCTAGCTAGAGGCCAGGGAGGAGAGAGGGCTGAACGTTTCAGGAAGGGGTCTGAGCAAGCAGTGGGATCTGAGCAGGACTCTGAACACCAAGCAAGGGGGATCCTTCAATTCTTCTTGAGAAAGGGACAAGCTCTGGGAAAAGGGAGCAATGAAGGGTTACCAGGAGGCTCGGTGTAGAGGGAGAAAGACGAAACAAGTGTGCACCAGGGTGCAGAACCACAGATCCAATAGCAATGAGCCCTATGTGGATCTATAAGTAACAACGAACGGAGCTGGCAATGACAACAGCTTGGGATTGACTGGCTCCTAAAACAAATATGCATCTCCCCCAACCCATGGGCACTTGCTTTAGAACCTGGTTTATACCAGAACTCAAAGTGTCTTATGTTAAATGCCATGCTATTCGCACACGGCCCACGCACGTCCTCCTGGATACGTTAACCCATCATTAAGAGGACTCCTGGTACCCAGCACAATGTCAATGCTCTGTAAATAGCTGTTGTGTGATATTGTTTAGGAATGATGACAAGAACAAAAGGTGAGAACAGACGATTTTTCTGAACATTTTTGGCTGAATCTGTTGGTCGTACAGACAAGGAGGCTGACTTTGCAGGTCATTTAAAGGAGGTCCTACTGAGTGGGAACTGAGACCATAAAGGACCAGGGCTCTCCAGTCCCACTTGGGGACGGGTCACTGCCAGAGGGGAGGGAAAGCCAGCAAGAGCAGGTGGGCTCTGCTGTGATGCTGGGGCTCCTGCTGCACCTCCTCTGTGGTGGAGGCTGAGCTTCTGGGGACGCTGGGGGTGCTCTGGATTGAAATGACGACACCCACACACAGCAGCTGAGAATGGGCCAGGCTGTGTATGTGAGGGGGAAATCTCAAGGGGAGTGTTCCATCAGGGGAAGGAATGTTAAAGCCAGCCTTTGTTTCCCTAAGGTTGCAGCACAGAGAAAGGAGGCTTCCCAGCGGGCTGAGCAAGAGGGAGAAAAGCAGCACTGGGTGGTCAGAAAAAGAGGGAAGGAAAGAAACCAGCGTGTGGTCAGTGGAACTTTGTTTGCTTTCTCATTTCTGAGGAGGGTGCCAAGAAGCCTGGGTTCTGGGGCTCCCAGCTGGATTATCATGGAGAAAGGGAACAGCTCACTCCCGGAAAGGAGCTGCTTGCGAACAGGAAGAGCCAGTCACCACCTTGCAGCACAGGGCCATAAACTCTCAGCCCAGCCTTGCCTGATTGGATGGATGGCTGTGTGGCAACTGCAGTGGGACAAGGCTGGGGACACGAAAGGCACAGCCAGTCTGGACAGGCACAGGACCAATGCAGAGGAGGCAGGCGTGGCGGCATCTCCAGGACAGGGCGCTCTTGTGGAAGCAATGGTTTGACACTGGTCAGAATTACTCTGCTCAAACAAAGGCGATCTCACTTTTCCCCAAGAAAGAAAGCTGACTTAAAGACCCCCCAGGATACTGCTCGTGGGTGGGGCTGGGGGACAGGTGGCAGTACCTGGGTCAGTAGGCTTAGGGTAACCACAAAGAGCAGAGAGCTTCTGAGAACTGAGTGTTGTGAGAGATAGGCTTTAAAGAAACACTTCGCTTGGAGTTGAGCCCTTAAAAGAAAGGCCTTTTCTTGCCAGGCAGGCACAATGACTGGCTTCCTCATCCCTGAAGCCAGCAGGATCTGTCATGTCATCTGCAGGGCCAGAGCAAGACACAAATGTGAGCCTCTGGTTCCCACGGCAGGATGGAAATGCCACCCCAGGCTCTGAAATATAAAGCTTCTGCTCTCTCCCTGGTCTTTCCATTGGCTGGTGGCATCCTGATTTGCTATTTCACGTTGTGCCAGGATACTTGTGGGGTGAGTGTAGGCTCCCACAGCCAGCTGGTTCTTGCCCTACAACCAGCTGCTGGGCTCTCCTCCAGTCATCCTAGGACAGACCTGTGGGGCTACATATGGAGTGGCCCAGCTGGGCTAGTAGTGAAGTTGGAGATTGGTGTCTCTTGGACCCAGCCAATGCAAGGAAAAGTCAAGCTCTAATGTGCTGAACCTTTGCAGCGGAGCGTACTAGGGTCTGGGCCAGGGTGCTGAGATCCTCCCTTTCCAGCTGCCTGCTGGATATGGTACTGTAGGGTCAGCTTGGAGGAAACTGCCATTGCCATGTCCTGGACATCGGTGCTCACCCCCACATGGCATAACACCATGCCCTGCTGGACAGCCAGGTGGGAAAGGGAAGGCAGGGCGGAGCCAGGGCCTTGGGCATAGGAGCTGGCAGCTGAGAGTGTCCCTGTGTAAGCAGATGTTTCATACCCAGGCATATGCTCCTTAGTCCTCTGGAACCTCACTTATAAATCACAAATTCAAAGACAAAATTACCAAGAACTGCAAGATGGTGACCACAGAGCATCCAGCTATGTTGGAGGCTACCTGAGCACTGGCCCTGCTAGATGGCACAGCTGGCTGGTCCTGCCTGCAGCTACCTTTGTCGTCTAGAAGCAAATGCCCCTTGCACAGGTGACGGCCCAGGCCCAGGGGACTGCAGCCCTCCAGGGGCCCGGGGCCTGCCCTCACCCACTGGCTCCCTACGCGAGCAGTCTTCCTCGCTCACTCATGTAAAGGTGGGAGAGCATTTCCCAGACTATCTCCTGGTTACCAAGGTGGTGACAGTTTGGGAGCTCTGTGGAGACAAGATTTTAAATAAGTCAGAGTCCCATGTAATTAAAACAATTTTGAATGAAAACTATCACTGCAGTAATTGCTTTTATAATATTTACTAGCGCTTCCATTGTGTAACTTACCCCATTAATTACTGCTGGAATAAAGTTAGTCAATGAATAATTAATAGGAAGTGGTAACCACGGGAGTTAACAGTGCTTAAGAATGAGAGTCTCAAGGAAGAGTCGCCAAAATGCAGCCTGGCTCATGAAACCTTGCACCTCGAGGGCCACATGCCAGGGTGTGAGACCCTGGCCTATCTATCACCTGCTGTCAAATGAGGTCAACAAAAGCTTCTGCTTGGTTTCATCACACACACAGAAGCAGACTTGGAATTCTCAGGGGTTTCTACTTGATTGGAACAGTCTTCTGTACACATAATTGCAAAAATATAAATTAGAAATAGCAGCCATAGGTCCAACTGCAGGGCGGGAGCTCAGATTTCAGCCAGTGGGGGTCTCACGGTTCCCATAGGGCACGTGGGTGGGAGGGGAGAAAGCAGCTTAGCACATGGCTCCATGCGCAGCGCTTGTGGCAGGCGCCACACCCTCGGCACACAAACAGGGACACTCACTCATGTGGGAAGTCAAGTCAACAATCCTGGTACTTTTGTGTATTTCTGTTTTGGTGAGGGGGATGGAACTGGGGCCTCACATATACCAAGCATGTACTCTACAGCTGCGCTGCACCTCCACCCTCTACTTTATTGTTTGGAAAGAGAAAATTAGTTTCCAAGGACACTCCCTGAAAGGGGGAGGCAGATTTTGATGTAAGCTGCCTCTGTCATTTGTACACAGGTGGTCCTTCAAGATCTTGACATTCAGAATTTCCAACGAAGACCAAACATTTTTACAGGACGTTTTCCTCTGAATGGTCTTTGAATGGAAATAGGGTTCTGCAGGGTTGATGGACAACACACAGGCACCAGGAGAGGCGAGAATTTCAGATGAAGAATCGTCGGCAGTATCAGGAGCACGCTTATATTACAGAATTATTCATTATTCCTGGACTTTTATTTGCTAAACTTGGCAATCGCAGGCTTGTGACCTTCTCAGCCATCTGATGGAGGAGCCTGTGGCATCCAGCACCCACAGTGCTGAGTGGAGGGGCATGTGTGGATGGATGGCTTATGGAGGACAAATGACGCCCATAGACTGTCACCATCGGATACCGAGAAGGAGATTTCTGGCTTGAATATCTGCAAACGGTCTGCTGGATTGCATGACAGGGTCCCAGACGGAATGACAGTTAGAAGATTAGTGACAATTAATTGCATTCTGCAAAGTCTGGGAACTGGGGAAATTCATCTTTCTGGTTGCCTGAGGTGGGCTTTAAAAGCCATGCAGCAGACATTGTGAAGAGAGGGCCTGCCAACGTAAAGAAAAGGGGGCGGGGGGAGCAACATCCTCTAGTCTACTCCACAGTGACAAACTTCTGGATTAAAATATTTCCCTCTAGAACTTTCTTGTGAGTTGTAAGGGATAAAAGCACGCTTCAAGGAACCACTTTTCCAATACAATAAATAGGGCTGGGGAGATAGCTCAGTGGAATAAGTGCTTGCCTGGAAAATGCAAGGGCCTGAGTTCAACCCTCAGTTAAAAACTCTCCTCCTAGAAGAGCGCTGTCTTAGTTACTTTTCTCACTAGTGAAACAAAGTACCTGACACTCGAAGTTAAAGGAGGATAGGTTTTATTTGGCTCATAGTTCATAGAGGTTTCAGTCCATACCTGGTTGGTTCCAAGGCAGAGTGGCATGGCAGAGGGGCCTCATAGAGAAGGTCAGCAAAGCAACAAGGGGTGATCACAGCTCTTTCTACCCCTTAAATCTTATGCAGGCTCCTTAGGGTGGGTGGCGCTTGCACCCTTAATCCTACTGCCCTTGAGCCTAGCACTGCACCATGGAATCAATCCCAGTGTCATACACTCTAGGTGTCATACACCTCTGAGAGTGCGCCACCTATGAAGCTTTGAAGGACATCTAGGCATAAGTCTTAACAGCTGCTGTGATCTCATTATGGGGCTTCTCTTACTGACAGGTATCTAATCCAAGGACTTCCCGAAGGCCATGTCACTGTGGATCAGGGCTTCAGTGCAAGAATTGAAGAAGGGTACACGAACATTCCACTCCCAACAGACACAGGCAAGGTTGCCTGTGCGTGTAAGTTTCCCTGCTAATTAATTCCCTTCTGGAGGCTGCTCATGGGTGCAAATAGCCTGGCAGCTCTGAAATGAGACCATGCTCGAGGGGAGCCCCTGGAGACCCTATTTTGTTTTAGGAGCTCTGCCTCTGTCCAGGAACTCTGCCATCCTCCAGTGCTGGATGGATGATCGTTATCTGTGTACTCCTTGCCCAAGGGGAAAGGCACAAGGGACTTCTGAGGGGGGACACACAGTGTGCAGCTTGTACAGGAAAGGTGAACGCTGACAGAGTATCTCCTAATTAAAGTAATAACCGTGTGTTAGGAGGTGTAGGGAGGCATGGTCCTGGGCAGGCTTTTGTGAGAGAGCTCTGCGGGAGTCTTTCCCAGGCTGCAGGATCCACTCTGCTCCTTGCTGCCTCAATGTCCCCACTCACTCACTACTAGAAAGTACTTCCTCTTCCTCCTTCAAGATTTCCTAAGTCAGCTCCAGGCAGCCAAGCTGGGGACAGTTCTTTGGTTCTTTTGAGACAAGGTGTCACTCTGTACCTGAGGATGGCCTTGAATTCAAGATGATTCTCCTGCCTCAACCTCCCAAGGGCTGGGATTATAGGTGTGTGCTTCCATACCCAGATGGGGACAGTTTTAGAAGCTCAGAGTATTCTCTGTGGATTTTAAGTAAGTCACAACCCCGGGTAATTAAAATAATTTTGGATGAAAAATTGCCACTTCTATAACTGTTGCCGTATTATGACTGTGGACCCCGCCCTATGAACTACATTCAGATGAAAACTCCCCCATGTCCATAGGTTGGGAGTAAAGAGAACCTTTCACTATCATCACGGTGGCACTTGCTCCAGTGGCATTTCTAGGTAGCAATGGGGTACCCCAAAGCATACTATTTGTCGCCAGCTCTGTTTCGCATTGCTCGTTCCCCACGGCAGTCTCCCAGGGTCTGACAAGGTCGCAGAGAGGTGGCGGAGGTGGATAGTACTCTTCCCCTTTGATAGGTGAGAAAAGACAGAAAGGAAGCCAGTGTGTCTGTGTTCTGCCCTGTCCAATCGGTCAGACTGGGGCTGGTGAGTGTTATTACTTGCCAGCAAGAGCCGTGGAGGGGGCTGAGGGAACACAGGGTGAAGGGACAGGGCTCACTGGGGGACAGCTGTGGCTGGTGGATGCACAGGAGTTAGCTGGGGAAGAGGAGGGCAGGAAGAGGAGGAGGGCGTCACAGGGGGAGGTGCCTTTCCAGGTAGGCAGCGGCGGCTGCAGCGTATGTGTGTGTGTATGTGTGTGTGTGTGTGTGCGTGTGTGTGGAGTGGGAGAGGACAATCTGCGGAGGCTCGAGTCACAAAAGGGGCCCATGACAGAGCCAGGCCTTGAGGGAACCTGCTGTTCAGGCCCCTGATGTCCAGGGGCTTGGGCTGTCCCCGCTAGGGCTCACTGAGGCAAACAACCTGGGCAAATGGCTGCTGACGTTACGGCCACAATGCCCCTCGTCCTTGTAGCACTGCAGGTGCAGGGCTCAGAGGCTCGGGACGACACGGCAGTGTCTGCGCCTCTTCTGCAGAGGCCTCCAGGCAACCAAGGCCCTGATCTGCTAGGCTCACCCATGACCGTCAGCCGTTTCCTCAGCTCTTCCCAGCACCAGGAGCCGGGGGCTGGCCAGGCCTTTTTTGTCTCTATTTGAAGACCGCAAACTTGTGGCTTGAGTGGCGCCCTGACTCCCTGGCTGTGGGCAGGGCGGACAGAGCCATTCTGAGGCTGAGCGAAAAGCTGCCAGGACCTCAGCCTGGGCCAGGCAGCATCCATCCAACTGGCCAGGTCAGCGCTGGCAGGCCAAGTCTTTGGTCTGCTTTAGCTTTTAAAATCTTTTTATTCTTAGATCACAATTACATTCCTTGTGGGGAGTTGGCCCTGGTACCTGATACATCTCAGTTCTTTTTTTCATTCCTTTCTCGCACTCTTCCCTTCCTCTGTCCTCTCTCCACCCCTTGGTTCCCTTCCCTGTTGTGAAAGGGTGAACTTATTAGGAGCAGTAGGAGAAGAAGCCAGTGTTGAAAGCTGAGAAGAATTACAGGAGAGAGTAAGGCTGAGAAGCCCGCTTGGCATTGGGTGGATCAGATGCTCGGCTCTGGGGAGCCCATGGCAGGGGAGTGGGCAGAGGTGGCTGCATTCCGTGGGCTGCCAGCCAGCACAGGGCAGAGTGCCGGGTGCTCAGAAAGGGCAGGCTGCCCTGGTTCGTGGAAGCACATGAACCTTCCTGCAGCACCCAAGGAGCTCATCTGGATTGAGAGGCAGTCTGCAAAGGGCAGCCAGCCCAGCTCCACAGTGCAGACTGAGGCAGTGGCTGGGAGGCTGGTGCAGGGAGGCTGCCTGGGGAACGAGGCCCAGAGCCCAGAACTAGCAGTTGGTCAGACAGCACCAGCTGGCTCAGCACTAGCTCTTTCTCTTAGTCCAGAGAGCCAAAGGGCCTGGGTGGGACCGTCCCAGGGGCGGGCGGGGAGGGAGTTCTACAGTGCCAGGGACTTAATGCCAGAGAAAGACAACCCATGGACTCCGGGGACTTCTCTCAACACAGGGAGATTTAAAACAAAACAAAATCAATTGGTATCACAGTTTAAATAAACTCCCATTAAAAGCAGCTAACAAGTTTGATTTTAAACAAAATAAAGGAAAAGAAAACCCCCAGTCTATCCGTTGGCTTTCAACCACCCACAGATGTTTCCGCAGCTGGGCCTCTACTTGTAAGGCACAGAGACGGCGACCTGACTAGAGACGGGACAGTGAGTGCGCAGGAGCACTCTTGGCCGCCAAACATGCGCCTTCTTTTCTCTCCTGTCCAGTGTGCTATTTGTGGCCCCGTGGTTGCCTTGAAGTTCAGTTCACTCTCCAAGGTCTGGGTCTGGAAGCACAGTAGCCATATACACAAAATTGAAGAGAGACGAGAGGATTACAGGTTGATTTGCCACGTGTCATCCGTTTAAACGCGTTTGAAGAACTGGCCGTAATTACCATCACCCGCATGTTCTATGCAAGACAGGAAGTCTTTAATTGAACCAGCATTTTATAAGAAGATATAGGGGTACCTACAGAAATGTATTTGCTGTGGTTTGTATCTAGATGTCTCCCTAAGGCCTCATGCAGCCATGGGGTGGGCCTCGACAGCTTTTGATTGACTCATGGCCCAAGGCTGGCTTAAGGGTGTGTGAGCTGCCCCCCCCTTGGGGTGGGCAGCCTGCGCCCAATACAAGGGCAGGAGAGAGGCCTGCTTTGGACTGCTCCTCCGTTTTCTTCTTGCTGCTTTTGCTGGCATCTGCCACCATGAACTGCTGCCCTCTGCCATGGGCACTGAGCTAGCCGAGTACGGACTGAAACCTCCACCAACTGTGAGCAAAATAAAGCTTTCCTTCCTTCATTCTCACGCCAGGTATTTTGTCTCAGCAACAAGGGAAAGTAACTAAGACAGGATTTGTAAAAAAAAAAAAAAAGTACAAGGTGGGCAGCAGTGACAAATATGAAAAATGACACTAATTACATAATAGCTCTCTTTCCACTCTGACCTTGAGACGTCATGTGCATTGGGTGCATTAAAAAATTGGGGAATATAAATTAATTAAATGAATACAAACATTAGGCACACAGCACCACTGTCCTTGCTTCAAAAGGGGCAGCCTTGCAGGCATTTAAAGACATAGAACACACTGATAAAGACTAAGTAAGAAAAGTAATTTATGGACCTGTGATTTAAATAGTTCACCTTTGGAAAAATTTATTGACTTAATCTGAAAGAATGAATTCAGAAGAGGGAACATGGCAGGAGATGCTAATAGGTCAAAACTGTAATTTCAAGCACAGTCCTAATCACTCCATCCCTGGTCCATGAAGTCTGGCTTCCCCAGCCCCTTTCTGGTGTTCACAGACTTCTGTGAGCCCAGTGAGCACAGAGGAGCTGACAAGCTTTGTTATTCTGTAGTCATATCTTGGACATAGAACAGGAGAGGTGATAAACTGGGTCCTATCCAACTGTCCCCATCACAGAGGCCACAGTCACAGGGGGCCTGAGGAGAAGGGACAAGCGTCCAGGCCAGAACCCCTGTGAGTACTCAGGCTTCTCAGTCTAGACCTAGGGGAAAGGGTTGTTGCTGATGGACTTGGACTATTGCTGTGGGTAGAAGCTCCCATATCCAGCATGCTTGAGACCAGAACTATTCCAGAGTTTGAAAGTTTTTCTCAGATTTTGGAAGGCATGCATATATATTATGAGATATCTTGGGGAGAGGAACCACCCTGAAACATGACAGTCCTTTATGTTTCACAGCTACCTTAGACACAAATACCTCATACACATTGCCTAAAGGTAGCGTTATATCACGCTTCTAATAATCGCTTGCATGGTGTAGACTTTTCTGCTGGTGGTGTATTATGGTTTAGATTCAGGCCATCCTGCAAGAGTCTCACGTGTTCAGAGGTTTGGCTCTGGATGCTGCCTGGACCATGAGAAGCTACACTCATCCTGGGTTAATGAACAGCAGAGTTCAGAGCTGAAGAAGCCGTTAGGAGCTGGGGCCTGATTAGAAGGGTGACACCAGCAGTGTGACCTGGAAGGGTGCGTCTCCCTCCCGGTCCCTCCCTCTGTCTCTGCTTCCTGGACACCGTGAGGAAAGCGGCTCTCCCTCACCATACCACCTCTGCCTTGGAGCTGATTAAGATCTTAGGAGCCTCAAGCCAAGAAAACCTCCCTTCTCTTTTAAGCTGTGTGTGTGGGGCCAGCAAAAGTAACTAAGATCTTTCTTTTCTACATTGTTATCAGTATAAGAAAATAAGTTACACCTATTTACACCACTTTGAAGCACACAATCCAGTGGTATCGAGCACATTCGCATGAGTTCAGAAGCGTTCTTTTCTAAAGAGGACGCAACTCTCCCAAGTAGGTGTGAGCTCACATTACTCAGCTGTTCCTGCAGGTCCCTGGCCATAGCGGATTCTAACTAAACGTGGTAACACTTGCTTTCACACCAGGCAGCAAGTCCGTGCTAATCCTCAAGCATTCCCAACTCCACTAAACCACTTTAAAGGGCAATTAGTGGCTTATACAACTCCTTATTTATTTACTCAAAAGACTTTAACATCTTCCGGGCTGCTCTCTTCTATCGTGTAAAATGCATGTTTGGGACCTTTAAAAATGAGTATTATTTACCTGATAGGACTCAATGGCTTCTCAGGAGCCATTCCATTTTATTGTGGAAATTAGTACTATGGGGGCTCTTTAAGAGCTGAGTGTTAGGCATGGCAGCTCGTGTCATGAATGCAGTGTAAGGCAGCTGACGGGGCTGAGAGCGACAAGGGCTATGAGGCCGCTTATGTGGCCTCCCTGAAGCAGGGGCGGGGCTGAGGGCCCCTGCTTCACGAATGAGGTTGTGTGTCATGGAGCCAGGTTAGAGAGGTGGGTGCTCTTGGAATGCTTGGAGGACATTAGGAGAGACGCATTCCTTGCTTTTGAAATGGTAAGCATCCCTTGCTTTGCAATAATGAAATGACCACAGTTTCTTGGAATTCAGCTGGAGAGTGACAGGGACCCCTCTTCTATGTTGGTCAAGTATGAAGTGGTTGCCAGGGACTTGCTGGGCCAGAGGGAGAGACACCCACGACCCTCACCTCGGCCCTGGGTCAGGTCTCAGGGAGGATAGGCTAGCTTAGGACAGGTGCACAAGGATGGGGGAGAAGGGAAAAGAGACATGTCTTGGCACTCGTTCACATTTGTTTTCCTAGAATGGTGACTTAAAAATATGTCCACACACTCAGGAATCTTATGAAGGGCACATTCTACTACACTTCTCTCTCGGCTCTGGAGCCCATGGGAGGGCTTAAATCAAAGGGCACCTCTGGCATCTGGATGAGAAGTGTTTCCTAGAGTACACTCGAGTAGTCCCTGGCACACGGAAAGACTAACAAAGTACATTTTCTATTAATCACTTTCGCTTTGCTGAGACAAGATACTCACAAATACACCCACAAATTAAAATAGGAGATGTTGACCTTGGTGCATAGCTACATTCTGTGGTTGGCTGGCTCTGGGGCAGAAAAGACACGGCAGGGGGCGCATAGCAGAGGAGAGGTGCTCGTGGCATGGGCGCCAGGAAGCGGAGAAAGTAGCAAGGAGATAAGTCCTCTTAGGCCAACAGACCCACTGCCTAACAGCAGGGTGAGCTGCTGATCCAACAGGGGATCAATGCGCGGACACCTACAGCACCCTCGAGACCAATCCCTGTCTAACTCTCTCTGAACACAGGAGGGTTTGGGGGACATTAGAGCTAGAACATAGCATCATCTCATTTGATCTGTCCCTGGCCCCGCCAGGGAGAGGATTATCACCACCTTATTTATGCAATGACGAATATTTCATACTCGCCTTGTGCAAATGCAGGTGAGTATTTGAAGCCAGTTCCAGCCCAAGTTCAAAGATCCAAAGCAAAGCCCGTTTGCCCCACTACCTCTTATAAAAAAAGAAGAGATTTGGGACAAGTAGGGCAGAAGTTTTTTTTTTTTTTTCTCCTTTTCCTTATCACCATAGCGGAGTGGCGTAGTCTGCACCCTGGGTAGGTCTTGTTTAAAAGGCACACAGTAGGACAAGCCCCAGAGCAGTGCATCTGTGTGAAGTGTGACCTACTATGTGAGGTTTAGCTCCCTCTCTTCAGGGGGTGCCTGTCCCAGCCATGAGCATGGCAAGGCAGCAGAGGACAGACACGGCACTGCAGAGGCACGGGTGGAAGGGGAGTCATGCAGGGGGCTATGGACAGCTTCCGGATGGATCCCGTGCTCGGAGGAAGCCAGCTCCAGCTGGTTTCCCTTCAGGTGCTTGGACAGACACTGTTCCTGGCAGATGGCAGCTGAGATGCCTGAGAGCTGCCCTGCACCCCAGCCCGGCTCAGGCTGCTCTTGGATCTCCTAACTCTCTTGCTCCTGGGTCACGGGGCCACCATCTCCCGCAAGTTACTTAAGAGGGTCCCCTCCAGGCACCTTCCTCTGGGCTCTGAGGGCCCTCTGATGTATTCCCTGTACCTGGAAACCCGGCTCAGTGGAATTAGGTTGGAACCTGAAGGGAAATGGAATTGCGTTGACAATAACAGGCTCTTCAGGACCCTAACGGTGATTTCTTCCTTCCTCGCTGAAGCGCCCTTGTGAGGGTTACGTGAAGCAGTGCATGTGGAATGCCCAGAGGGGCGCGCGTGACTATTTCCTAGGACCCATGACTGTTTATGTGTATGGTGATGTGTTACTGTACATGGTTCCTGTTTCCATGCCTACATCTTCCTGTAGGGAACTGTGAACTCTGCAGGGGGCGGATGGGGAGCAGTGGGTTCTGGAGTCTTCCACAGGCACTTGAAGGATGACTCAGGACTATGAATATTCACTGAATGAATGAAGGGGTGGGGGAAGAAGGATAGATAACTGGCAGAGAGCATTTTAAATCCCATTACAGTACAGAGTCTGGAATGAAGAGGGGATAAGGCAAGACGTCATCTGTTGTAGCCCTACGTGGAAGCAACCCTGTCATAGCATGGTACTGCCTCTTTTTGCTACTGATTCCTGATTTAATTCTGCTCTAATTTAATTGCATTGGGTGGTTTAGATATTTTGAAGCTCTTGAGTCTTCCTACTCTTGGACTAGTATTTAATTTCTCTCTCTCTCGCTCTCTCTCTCTCCCTCCCTCCCTCCCTTTCCTTCTCCCTCTCTCTCTCTCCCTCTTCACCTCCCTGTGTGGCAGGCAGCAGTGCCTCTCCATCCTATAAGATCTTTACTAGCAGGCACGGATGCTTTGGCATGGATGATTTAACTGTCATGGTCACCGTCACAATTAGCCCCTACTGTGCCCTTCCTGAGGCAGTCTGTTGTGATGGTGAGGACCAGTCTCAGAAAACTGCTTGCTATTGTCAGTCCAGAGCTGCCTTCCTTTATCCACAAAGCATGGGCTTCCTTCCTTTTTGCTGGCCTTTGTATTTGCTGCCTTCTTTCATTGGTCAGATGGCTCATGGCATTTCCTAATTGCCAGGTACTTTAGGAGGTGCTAGGGACAGGAGGACAACAAGCCAGAAGTAAGTATAAGCATAGATGTACAAGGTGACCCTCACCACCTGTCTCTGACCACAGACAAGCCTGTGCGGAGGAGCAGGAGAAGGAGGAGAAGGAGGAGGAGGGAGAGGAGGAGGAGGAGGAGGAGGAGGGAGCAGTTCTATTAAGTGGGGATGAGAAGACCTGGGATCCAGTTACAGCTCAGCCATGTG